>PNEQ01011024.1:0-42766 GCA_003012365.1 Medauroidea extradentata | reverse complement strand
AAGCACCAATTTAAAGCAAAGAGTACTTCGATATCTCGATTGATTCGATAGATATGGAAGGATAATCGAAAACACATTTCACGTATTTTCACCCCTTTAAATAAAGAATTTCGGAACGATTTTGAGTCCTATCATAGACATTTGTAAAAGTAACCAATTAAAGTTAAAATCACGACGATAGCCAATTGTGTTTCAAAGATAAAGACGAATCTTTAAAAACACATTTTGCCCCTTTTTACTGCCTGGGGTTCGAATATAAAAAAAACCTAAAACTACTTTTTGGGTATTTACGTAAGCAATATTTTGAAGTGCATATCAACTCTCTATCCCGAAGGATTTGATAGATATCGATAGTTGATTGGTAAAACATTTAAGGGCTTTTCACCTCCTTAAATGTTGAATTTCGAAAAATCCTTAAAATGGCTAATATGCATTTTTACGAGTGTCCTATTAAAGTAAAAATCACGACGATTGACCGTCGGGTTCAAGCTCTATCGACGTTTCTTCGGAAACACATTTCACCTCTTTTCACCCACTTAGAGGTCGAATTTCGAAAAATCCCTTCTTAGTGCTCGCATGCGACCTGAGGGGAACCCCCACAAAAAATTTCACGATTCTAGGTCCAGTGGTTTGGGCTGCAGTTTGATATGTCAGTCAGTCAGTCAGTCAGTCAATCAGTCAGCTTTCATTTTTATATATATATAGATTAAGTATTTCTCAAAGCAACGCAACTTCATTGTTAGCAACAGAGCGAAACTAAACATTACTAAAACTCAACTATCCACAACAACAGAACAAATGTAATTCTAATTACAATGTACTTAAGTATTACCGTATGCTAAAGTGCCACTTATCAAAATATATAATCCGCTTTAAAAAAAGCAAACAAAATTAGCAGTACGCTTACTTTGGAAATTATGGTATATTACTTATTGCATGTATACTACGATGATATAAATTGTTGGTGTGACATTTAGTTTCAACTAACATTCTATTCGTTACTCAGTCTGTAGTTTATTTTGTCAACTTTTGCAGAACAGCAGATTCGTCAGTTAAAAACCTTAAAAAATACTGAAGCAGTGAAAATTTCACTGATTATAATTTAGAGTGGAGGACGCATGTTAAAATTCCAGGCTGCCAATCATAAATTTGGTTTTACATTTTTTCAAACTTAAAGCAAATAAACGCTTGATTAGATTCTTCCTGTAATGTACGGCCATTTCACTTCCGGTTCTTTTTTGTCTGTTCTACTAGTTCCGTTTGTAAAACTTCGCTGTCAAATATTTGCTAAGACTTTTCCTACGAACCTAGTCATTCATTGACATTTCGTGTTCAGCCTAATTCATAAGTGACAACTAAAATAATTACAAAAACTTTGCAAGTGTCTTTGAAAACCACTAAATAACAGTATATGTAATGTGAAGAGTTACGGAGTGTTGTTGCATTTTTGTATGATTTTTTTCAGGCGTGATGTTGGACTCGACCCCGGCACCTCGGTTCACGTCGCGAGGACAGACGTTCAGGGCAGTCATTGGAGATACTTTGGTTCTGCCCTGCGAAGTGGAAAACTTAGGTACGTTCGCTAAACCTTGTGTCTGACGAGTTATCTTATTTAACTAGCTCAATCCTTCAAAGATATTATCAAAGATATGGAAAATCGTTTACGTACAAAATTCGTCATACTACAATTCCAACACATAGCATGGGAACTGTTTCTTATAATTTGGACTGACAAACTTTTCGCATCACTTTTGTATACCTAATAGAATATTTTCTGCAAGCTTATACTAAAACGGATTAATATTTACTATGAAACTCCTACAGAACCGATGTTAATATTATTGTCCCAATGATAACGACCGAGAAAATAAGTTTTGTTCATGTAACAACAGACGAAAAAAGGGATAAGGAATCTTAAATAGGCTATTAATTTCAAGAAATGTATTTGACTTTAATTTAAGTATGCGACATAAAAATTGTAATACCTTACAATAATTTAAATGCGGAATGTAAATCCATTTCACAAGTTGTCTGTTTCACTTTAATATACATCCTCTGATATTCATTTCATAAGGCTGTTTCGTTAAAGTTTCAAACTGTTAACTTGGACATATCATACACTAATAAATATGCTGTGTTTAGAATTGTTGCAAATTATTCAGTATGGCCTAAAATCTTATATGATGACATTAATACGACTACTGCAACGAGGGTACGCCAATGGAAACTATATCGAAAAACGTTTAAAATAAATCGCGTGTATATAAACCGAATTTTGTATGAAGACTGGCTAACCAGTCTGGTACCATTTCAATCTGTAAGATCCACACACAGAATACTCATACTATATACTATCAAAAATACTAACATACAAACCACGGCAATGCGGACTCGATTCCAGATGGAGTTGGTACCCGGATTTTTACATGTGGGAATCGTGCCGGACGTCGCTGCTAGTTGGTGTTTTATTTATTTATTTCGGAGATCTCCTTTTCACCCGTCCACCGAATTCCTTCAGAGTTATAGAGCCCCATTTTATTTCATCCTTCGGGGAGAGCAGATGCCTACGTCTGTGGTGCGGTACCATGACTCTCAGACCTCCTCCTTATACCGAGCGTAGTGCATCAGTGGCCTGACCGCTGGGTCAAGAGTCCTGGGACCGATTCCCGGCTAGGGAGGTGATATTTAACATCACTTCCTCAGGTTCAGGACTGGTGTTTGTGTTCGCCTTGATTGAGTACCAGAAGTCACAATACATTTACAAGCTACAATATACGACTAACTGGGGATTACTTGAATTTGCAAACTTAAAGGGGTGGGGGAATGTTTGGTGTAGTGGCGTGGCGATAACCTTGCCATTGTACCTTAAATTAAAAAAAATTAAAAAGTGGTAAAACACTCGCCTCGCACTCGGGAGGACCCAGGTTCGATTCCCGGCTCCGGCCATCCAGATGTCGAATTTTTCAGGGATTTCCTAAATAACTACAGGTCAAGTGCTGGCATGGTTTCTTATACAGACCCTGGCCAACTCCCTATCCCTTTCCCAACTGCGTTCCTCAACCAAAGCCATGAGCTGTTCGAGGGTATGTAAAATGAGCTAACAAGAATAGTTAAATAAATATTCACGTGTTTATGCATTCTTTATACCATTAAAACTGGAACCAAACAGATGGAACTGTTTCATAACACACTTTCAAGGAGAAATATAAGTCCTTTCTTCTAAAGAACCAGTTCCCATAATAATGATTGTTGAAGACCATGCAAATTTTTTTCTTGATATTTTTCTTTGTACATTTTTTCCTCTATGTTTAGTTTAGTATTTATTTGTTTTACTCGAAATATTGCAATTTTTGTAATTATTTGTTTAACTTAATGTTACATGTATATTTTAAAACCTTGTAATGGTTACAATTATAAGTTTCATGCAGTGTTTGTGTCATAGTACTGTAATATTCATAATTAATATTTGTTCAGTAACGTTAAGTTTCTAACCACGTTTCAATTAAAAACAAGTCTAGGGCTGAAATTTGTCGTTATAAAATAAAATAAGAAATAGTAACAGATAACACACGAAAACCTATAACAAATTATCTTCCGTCCCCAACTGTTTATTTCCCGTTGTAACATTTTTTCCATCTCCCTGCAAAGATTAGTTTTTGACCGAAAGCGATATCGTGAGAAAAGACTGATCCTAACCTAATATAATTCAATATGTAAATCCGTAGCATTCGTTGTTCGTGTGTGGGCTCCCAGGCAGGTGGGAAATTAACAGCGGCAGGGCAGCGTTCCAGAATAGGATTCGCATGCATAACAAGTCAAGGATGTCATCTGCTTTATTTAACCAAGTCTGCTGCTTGCGAAATTCCTCGGCCGAAGATGGGAGCTTTGACAGCTTGTCGTTCTGCAGGAGGGTTGTGGCGATCCGGTTAACTCTCCTTGACTTCTGGCACCGGGTTAAATATGTTATCATGGCGCTCGCTGAGCCCAGAATAACCTAGTACACGAGGACCAAACTGTCGCTTGACCAGACAGCCTGTCCCTGTCTGTGGGAAACAACGGTAGAGCGAGGAATGACCAAGACGCAAATCCCTACCCATCTTGACATTACTGGGTACCTGATACATCTACATTTGATGAACCCATGAATATGTATATTCTGGTACGGTAAAGTGAAAACTATTTCAAATGAGCGCAAACTGAAAGTGCTTAAATATTGATTAACGTTTAGAAATTGATTGCGGTGCAGGTAAATAATAATGAGATACTACTGAATAACTGAGAGAAACAAAATCTCTTCTCTGTATAAACACAAAGCTAAGTGATTCAGTTATCTCTAAAACATATTCCAGTTTGTTCAAGCACAGTATATTACTGAGATGTTTAAATGTTTGTTGCAACGGGAGTTTACAATTAGAATTTATTGGTTTGTGAACATACGCCATTGCTCATGTTTTGCTGATCTCTGAATTCTAACAGTACATTTAAATTCGTATTTTAATATTTTCTTACGTGTTGACCATGAAATACAACAAAAATTGTAACTTTAATGTTTTTAGTATATGAAATTTAAGCATTAGTTGGTAAATATTATAAGTTACGAATTTACTTCATATTCAATATTTATGTGAAATAACAAAGGTGTCATTCTGTAGCTGTAAACATTTACTTTCGCTCAAAATTATTTCATTCGTATCGTTTGAATAGTTTTTACTTTGGGTAAGTAGCAAAAATAGTCAAATCGCTAAATTGGCATGGGCATGTACGAAAATTATACAACCAGGGGCGTCATTTAGGGATTTAGAATTTTAAGTGTATAAAATATATTTTTTTGTATTTTGTTATTTAAATAATGCTAACTTAAATACATAAAACGGAAGTTTTATTATTCAAGTTTCTAATTTATACACGCTAAACTAATAAAAAAGAATCAACAAGGTCACTGTCACCAAAAAAAAAAAAATATTGCCGCCCCCCCCCCCCCGCATAGAAAAACCTGAAATGTCGCCCCAGTATATAACATAACGATAATTTATTTGTAGGAAACTACTATTTATGTAATGTGTAAGAATTGGACAGTGTTTAGTTGGAAAATTCAGAATTTTATTTATTAAATTTTGAAGAGAGGTGTTAACGTAGTATACCGTTATTCTGGACTGGAAGAGTTTTATAAGAATTGTTTGTAAAGAAATGAGGCCTCACTTGTTAGCAACTTGGATGCCACTTTTTGTCAATCGGTACCTATAGGTAGAGCCAGTAGAGGCACTAGTTTGTCGCGAGAATAATTGTGTACCATATCGGTTCGATGTCTCGTGTGCAGAGATTTGAAAAATTCGCGTTTTGTTTTGAGCACAGCCAGTGGCGGCTCTAGGGTTGTTGGCAGGTAGGGCACAAGTTGCAGAGAAGTGTATAGAGTTGTGCGCTAGTTGACGCTACAGCCACTGACACGCTGGTATGTATGTGCCGCTTATTACTGACTGGTCACAATACAACAAGTAGTCAGTATATATTTCATGGTCATTGGTATATACAGTGGCGTGTTCGCACGAGTGTACAGTTCTCGGATACTTGTGTCCTGTAGGTCATTCGGGATAAAGTGTGCACTAAAAAGTTTATCAATGAAAAATACCACTATCCATTACTGCATATAAATCAACATTGCCATACTGACTGTACGGTTGACAGCGAAATTACGCAATAGTGTTAGCCTACGTGTATTTCCCTATTTAAATATCTACAACAATACCAAAACAAATTCAATCGAAGTCGACATAATAGTATTTTACATTTTAAGTAGTGTCAACATTAACTAACGAAATATTATATGTTTGAAATTCGTAGAGTTTTGGTTTATTAAAACAAAATGACTTATGAAAGTGTTTGGCAGCTACGAAATTAAATTTCTGGTGTTATTTTTTCATTTAAATATATTTTCCATTCAGTGGCGTATGGTGATGGTGTTCCGAGACATGCAATGTAAGCTCTAACTATAAGCTTCGGGAACGTGGACTCAAAGTGCCTACCGGTCATATCCAATAAACATGTGTTGTGTAGACCGAGGAATATCATTGGACAATACGTTCCTTGCCTCTTGTACGTCACTGGAAGAAGACTACAAGTCCAATGGTTCCACAGACAACTCAGTGTTAATTATAGTCCCTTCTTAGCACCGCATGCCTTGGAATATGACCACAATACAATACTGTTGCCATTATTTAAACAATATTAGGGCAACTTTACACGATTACTAATACTGGAACCTTAATACAGAGTGAAATGCATAATATATCAGTAGATAAATGATCCCTACTAACCACTGTAACACAGTCCAATGGTAACAATACAAAATAATGTTTCTAACAGTAAAACATCTCCACTTAATAGGAAGGGAATATTTATATGTTAATCATCAGCTTATCTACTAATTATCACTAATTTTATATAATTTTCATCAATGCGAACATGACTGTCCAAAATACGTTCTTAACAAGTTTGTAAATGTTAAATGGCCTATACTTAAAATTTTATATACATTCAAAACCTAAACTGGAATTTCCTATCCAAGAATGCGATTTTTTTACCTTTACGATGAAGGTCCAAATATGTGCATAACTGAGTGCAGCCAATGCCAAATTAATATCCTAAGACCTTCATCGGTCACTGAATAGTGTACGGAATTGTAAAACGAAGAATATTTACTCACTACATTACATCGAAAAAAAGTTGTTACCGGAAACTGTATATGTTTCCGTAATTTATCGAATGTAACCATTTTGTTGGTAGGCAAATTTTTGTCAGCTGAAAAAAAATTTAAGCAGTCGAATATACGTGATTATATACAGCGAAAAACTTGAAGTTTTTATATACTTTTCTTGGCTAGCAAAAGTTTTTATTAATCAGCAATAGTATTATACCCATATAAAATAATATCAGCACTCGGTCAGCCGGTTTTCTTGAACATCGTTTCAACACACGAAATACGAAACGGGTTATTTGATTCACGAATTTTACATTTTCAACAAACTGCCATTAAAGAAACCCATTACAAAATGGACCGTTTTCATGTGCCTATGCCACATGGAGCCAGTATTGATGTGTCGCTAAAAACTTTAAAATAAACAAAAAATAAATGCTTGTATAGGCTGTTGAGAACAAATAAATAATAAGCACACAAATTAATAAATTAGCCATTGCATACTTAAATGTATGTAAACTTTTATATAGTAGGTGACCCGACTAATAAGAGAGTGAGACCTCCAGCTTGTGGGGCTGTGGATTCCAAGAGTGCCTCATTCTGATATGTAATACATGACAGTACCTTTAAATCCCAACCCAAATTATTTCTAGACAGTCCAAATATGTTACGTCGAGACCTGCTGTTAAATAATGTAACCAGCATTACGAATTAATAACATTTACTGAACACAATTATTACAATTGTTTTGGGATACAAGTTCGTACATTTAATATATCGTCCGACCTAATCAATGTTCAGTGACGGGTGACTATCAAGTGGCTCACAGACGGCTACCCTTGGGTTTGTTAAGTTACTTCCCCAGACAAATAGTTCCACTTTAAACTAAGAGTAATTTCACCCACGTTCAGTAGGGCAAAAAAACACTGGTGGGCACCCTACCTTATTCACGTAGAGGCTTCTTTCACGAAGAGTTCGTATCCTACGTCATATCCGGCGTCGCTGAGGGGCGCCCCTGCAGTAGAATTGGACATGCAGAACGAGGAGCGGTTACCATTTTGATGGTCTCTCGTGCAGAAAACGAAGTTCTGCGTGCGAGAATATAAGCTGCCACTGACGTAACCTTCGCTACTACAGCTGAGAATGTCTCAATTAATATTGTAGGAAATCTTCACAAATACTCAGACCCCACACCATATGTCCTCAGGGGGGTAGAGACGAGACACACTTTGTCTCGCAGTTGCCTCCGACCAGTCCAGTTGACGGCTCTCAGAATAATACTTTCCGCGCACACGTCGCTGGCAACCTAGCCACAAGTTGTGGCGCCCCCAAGCGTCACCCGTCCAAACTAAACCACAACATACAATTATTACATACAAATACAATTACATTTAAGCTTACATATACGTTTACATTTACGCCGGCGTATAAAAATAATAAATTATAATTATAAAAGTTATTAGCGTATACCCAATTAGTAGGACTATCCTACTGTAAACACAACCTAAAGCTGAACCATCATACATTGACTCGTGACGAGACACACGTCACAAAAGAATAATCAACCAATCAGAAGCTAGTACTAGCAGTTGTCAATACAAGTGTACGGTAAGTTTACATACAGTTATGATGAAAAACTTGAGTAAGGAATACAGTATACCGGCTATGTATTTGTAATTCTTTTGTGCTACTACATATTTTCAGTGACCTAATACAACACTCTTTCGGAATGACGTAAGTCCACAAATATTCATGAATCGCTTAAGGACCAGATAGGCTTACATTTCACTGCTAACCGAGCAATTAGACGTAGCGGTATCACATTAGATAAAAATCTAACCGCAGAATTTTTTAAAGAATATAGGCGGGTACGATACACCTCTATGTTTAATATTACTAATGATAGGGTCGCCAGAGAATGTTTCACGGTGAAGAGTTGTTGGTGAGAAGATTGCACGATAGTTCAGCGACTTGCGCCTAGAGGCTAAGGTGAGGCGTGATGTTCGCGCTGTGTCGTCCTTATCGCTTCCAAACTTTTAGGCCTCGAACGCGCAAAATATGTGTAAGTTCTATACGCAATTGAGTACTTCAACATTTGACTTTACGTTTCCGTTACTTTATGTATTTCGTCAATACACAATAGCCTACAAATGTAAAGTTAAGAAACGACAGTTGGAAAACGATTGGAAATCCGTTTTTTAAAACCCAATTATTATTATTATTATTAATTATAATATTTTTTAGAACAAAAGTAACGCCATATATGAGCGCAACTTAAAGTTCACTCACAAATATTTCTCCAGCGCTACTTACCAGGTTTTTCGAGTACATTTAAGAAAAACCTGTTACTTTTTCACGAAATCCCAAAACTGTAGAAAAAAAACTATACTCAGAAATAAACATTTTTCGTTCTAGCATACATAACCAGCTGGTTCTTTGCGAACGGCCATCTTGACTTTGACTTTAGGTTTCAGTTTATCGGTATCGTAAAGTCAACGCTTCTTGACTTTAGCTTGGCTGACGTCATTGTGTACGACTCCATAAGAAGCCAAGTATTGAAAGCTATCGTAAAGTCAAGTGCTAAAGTCAAATGCTAAAGTTTTAAATCGTGTATATGGCTTTACTTAGACGGCCACTGATTCTCTCCAAGTTCCCGTCATTCGTCTGTATAGGTCTGTCGACGAGACGTTAAGCCCACGTTACATTAATTTTAATGCTTAACATATTAGAGATTCAAGGGACATGTTTCAATGACCAGCGGCAGCATCGATTGTTTGCAAGATTGCACAAGTTTATTGATTCTATTTTTACTACAAAGTGAACAGCGCATTGTGGACGTGCAAAAAACGCCTACCTCCGAACGCACCATGATTCTTCGGCTCAAGTGTTGATTCCCGACGTGAAACACAATTCGCTTCCTCTCAGCGTCCCTCCGAGCTTAAAAATCTTGTCACGTCTACGAGTCACTTTACAATTTCGTTTAGGAATAGAACTCTAAAAAGACACAGTTTTCCTAATACAGAAGGAAATTGAATTGGTTAGAGAGATTGCAAAAGAGGAGGAAGTCAACGGCTCTGTAGGCTGCATTTCTTCGCAGGATGGTTGAAGGGAGGGGTGGGGGATAGATGTTTAACAACTGCCCGACAATTGGTGGATTGAGCGCTGGGAAGGGGACTGGGGAAAGGGAGACGCGAGAAAAAGGGATCTTGGCAGTGAGAATTCATCCCCTGCCACCAACCCCACCTCACCCCTCACGAGCCTTTTCCCCTCCTACGTCTTCAAGAAAACTGGCAGCAATATTCAGGGGTCTAATACAGCCCCTTTCCCTTCCAAGCCACCCACTTCAATTTGCTTTCCAAATTCCATCCAACATCGCCGCCTCGTCTCTCGTGATCTGTCTTTGTTTTATTTTCTTGTTCTTTTTTTTCTCCTCTGTTCCGTGCGACGTCCAATCTTTGCCCCGTCACAGTGTCTCGCTGCAAATGCTATCTATCGACGTAGGGTGGAAGTCAATCAGAAAACTCGCGTCAGCCCCGTTAAAGGCATTTTATGACCTTGAGTTTGAGAAAATTTCATAGTTCCATTAAAAAAAAAGTGGTGGTAACCTATGAAAGTTTCGGCAATCTCCTACACATTAAATCATTTCTGGATTTGTTTGTATGGACATACTCCATTGCGAAATAAATGGCTGTCACAAGAAAACCAAAAGTAAAAATAAGACAAGAAAACATAAAAAGCAGAGTATGCTTTAGTCATCAGGATACATACACAACATTAAATTCCAAAACTGGAATATGGTCAGATAAAACAAGGAACAAACAGAAAATAAAAGAAATAACAAAAATATAAAAAACCTAAGTTGACATGCGACACAACGATGAGACGAAACAAAAACACAAACAGAATTACAGCAAACGACACAACGATGAGACTAAACAAAACACAAAGATGTCGGACACAAACAGAAAAAACAACAAACAACACAAACGATGAGACGAAATAAAACACAGTAGTTTTCCAAACATTCAGTATGAACGACGTTTCGGGAACTGGAATCTGTTTCCGTCATCAGGTAGACACACAGGGTTCAAAAACACGAGTGCGACTGATGAGGATACTGGAAAAACCATGGGTTCATATAGGGTAAAGCCCCTTATCGTGCTCAGCCAATGGGAGACGAGATGTCTCCTGGTTGGTCGTGCAGCATGTATTGACTCTGATTGGTTGTGGTGGGTTGGGTGTTTGTTTTTATTTTGTGCTGTAAATTTGTTTCTTTTTTATTTCGCAATGGAGTATGTCCATACAAACAAATCCAGTCATGAACTCCCATCACACAGTTCTTTCTTAGATCATTAAATCATTTATTTATTGTTTTGGTCCAAGGAAGAATTATAACAGAATATTTTTAACCCAGATAAGCGGCAGAAATATGTTTTTGCCAATCCACAATACATGACTGTCCACCACAACAGCCTATTTAGGGCCGATATTATAAACCTCTTTCGAATGACAACCAACTGCTATGCCCATAGAGAAAGCATTGGTGAGCAGTTGGTTGTCATTCGAAAGAGGTATATAGATACGGCCCTTAGAGTCTTATTCAGCTGGTGCATGAACATTGTTGCAGTGTTTAATGAGAAAGTTTTTTTTTAGAAATACGACTACATGGTTGTTTGATATTTCATATACGAAAATAAAACGCATTTAAAACTATGTTTCTCAATTCCTATATCCTAGATATCATGCTAAGAAACATGACTTTGGGCATGGCCGTCTTTAGTAGAAGGCCGGAGTCTTGGACGTGGCAACACTGCATCGGAGGCTTGTGGCTTGTCACTCTTTGACTGCCCTAGACTCTGTATCGTGTCTAGATGCAGCTTTAGTGACGTGTACAGACTAGGGCTACCAATGAGCGACCGGCAGTAGGCCTCCGATGCAGCGTTGCCACATTCAAGACTCCGGCATTCTAATAAAGACGGTCATGTTTTGGAACATCTCAAAACGGCAAAAAAAAAAAAAAAAAAAAAACGTATTTTTCAGACTGCTGTCACGTAAAAAAATGCCAACCGGAATCATAAAACGAAAATATAGAATCACGCATTATATTTTACCACGCACTAAACGTACATAATAAAGTAGGGTCACCGCTTAGTGTTCTATTAATAAAAAGCCAACTACCATAACACTACAAGCCGTTTTCAAGCTCCGCTCATAAAGACGATGCGGTTGTTGATGTAATACCCAGTCTAGACCTTATTGCATGCCTGTTTCCGTATCTCAAACGCGGATATTTAGCACATACTACACAGGGCTCTTAAGAAAAGATTGACCGTGTTTGGCCAACTCATGAACCAATCAGAGAACTGCTCTTTCTCCATTCGCCCCCTGGATAGCCAACCACGGGCCGGAATTCTGAACCAACCTGTATAAAGGCCTCACCTAGCTCAGCTAAAAGTTACACGCGCCCCGCCGTCGTTCCAATGATTTGAAACTAGACTGTCGGGGTCACGGTCGTAGAAGAACAGATCTGGACACTCGCCTGGAAACTTGACCCCCTTGTTGTTTGGCAGTAGTTCTCCAAGTTACCGAGAATATTGTGTTTTATTGGCGCTGATGTTAGGGCGGTCGGACTAAACTCCGCCCACTTCCTTTCCGCCAAGATAAACAATTTGTCAAAACGTATTTTTTATTAATTTATGAAATAATTCGTTCGCTCACAAATTTAAGAAAACGCTCCAGCAATCTTTATTTACTTTATAAATTTAACAATGGAAAAAAGTTGTCGGAGTTTGAGTCCGACCGCCCGGAAAACAGCGCCAACAAGTATGACATTCTCGGTAACGTGACGAACTACAGCCAAACAACAAGGGGGTCAAGCAAAATACATTGTTAGGTAGGCGAGTGTCCAGACCTGTTCTTCTACGACCGTGGTCGGGGCGCATTTGATTTCACAAACACCCAGCGAGTTATGGAAGCTTCGGCCTTCGGTTTCGCGACAGCACGGCCTGGGATGGCACGTGGAGAGAAACGCCGGCAGAGAGCTTTCAGTCATCTCGAGACCTTAAATAGGCTACGCCAAGTGAAATGTTCGGCGAAAGGTCGGTTACTATAAATAACCAGTCGTGGCTCAAGCCTGGCTGCTAAGACCGTTATGACAACCACCGCAAAAGCCTAAAACACTTCTACACGATTTGATGTTCATAAAATATTTTATAACATCATACATTTTTACTACCTCCTGTTTGCACACATTTTTATAAAATATTCGTATACGGTTTTCTCAGATAAAATTCTGAATCATCGCAATCCGCTCAATATTACGAATGGATAAAACATTACGTAAATATACTCGGTAGCTGATGTTTTTATATTAGATCATTTAAACGTATCTTGTCAACAGTTACCGAAAATTTTTTGATTAAAATGTTTGCACTTTCTGAGTAGCAGAATTTAAACCACAAATAAATCAAACTTCACGAAGTTTTAATAATATACGTTTCATAAATCAAATCTTCAAAGGTTCATACTACGCCAATGTATTGCAAATTTAATAACTAGAGATACCTTGCAGCCTATATTTATTGAATGTGACAGTATATTGCTTCCGAAAATCACGTGACAAGCGACACCACGAGATATTTGGCAACAAAGCGGAGACATCAAGGGAGCGACGCAGCGGTGCGCACAGCCTTTTAAGCTCATAATCCCTCAGCAAAAGGAAGGGGGAAAAATGATGACGCCTGCTGTTACCACAGGTTTGATTTACGGCACAATGGAGACATATTCAGCGCACAGCGCCATCATTTCTAAGCGCCGGCAACTCTTATTTACGTCTGTACGCAGCACCTTTACAGCACCCCTCACCGACCATTACCACGGACCAGTGGAATAAGAAAGCAAGACCGGGCTTTTTACATGCAAATGGCCTTGCGTAGTGGCACGTCTCATAAAGCACTTCGTTAAAACCAGAAGCCTTGAAGGGCGAGTACCGTTTCTCTCTTTTCATGGTATGTTTTTTTTTTATAAAGATTCGACCACCAAGAAGACGTCTTCAAGAATGGCGCGGGGGGGGGGGGGAAGACGCCAGTGCCCCTAGGGAGAGTACAAAAAATTTTTTTATCCATATTCATCCCCCAACCCCTTTTATCGTCAGGCGACAGGTGCGGAGAAAAATCTTCTCACTACTTCGGCTGAACCCAGTTCAGATTTTTTCCGTCTTCCACCCGCGGTCCTATTATTCCGTTCCGTCAGATGTGATCTCGTCGTCTTTCTCGTCCTGGGTTCATTAAGGCGGAGAAAGATGCGGCGTGTGGGTGGTTGTTCGGGGTGCTGTACCCATGGTCTTCTGTCTCAAGGGTGTTCAAGTGTGATAAAGTCATAATTTGTATTTACATTTAATAGTGTTAGTTTTGTAGACAATACTTGTGGGTACAGTTTCCTCTCACGAAACAATTCTAACTTGCGTAGTTTTCTCATAACGGTGCGCCAAAGTAAAAATTAGCATGTACTGCTGCCATGCAAATAGTGAAAACAAATTGACATACGTAAGTGAAATAATTCACAGTTAAATAACCTGCCACGGGTTACGTAATACAACATTTTTAAACTATCCCATGAACTATTTTTGTATTTTAAAAAAATTCTGAATTTTCTACTTTAAAAACTTAAAATATTACGTAATGGTCTTTTAAATACTTTATTGCATATTACATGGGACGTAATATCACAGTGAATTATTTTATTCAAGTAGGTCAGTTGGTTTTCACTATTTGCATGGCGACAGAACAAGCAAATTTTGACTTTGGCGCACCGTTATGAGACAACTGTGAAAGCTATAAGTGTTTCGTAAGAGCAAAATATACTCACAAGTATGGTATACAAAACTAACACTATTTCATAAATATATAAAATTATGATTTTATCGCAGTTGAACAACCTTTTAAGGGTGTTCAGAGGGAAAACGTCATAAATTGTATTTGTGTGAAACAATGTTACTTTTATAGACGTTACCTGGGAGTAAATTATTTTCTTACAAAAAATATAACTCAGCCATTTTTCCCATAGTGGCATTTCAAAGTCAAAATGTGCATGTTTTTGCTTCATTCCACCCCTTAAAACAAATTAACATAATAAAACGTAATAATTCACAGTATAGATACATGCCACTCTGTAGCTTTAAGTATATAAAAACAAAATATTTCTGTATTAAAAAATATTTTTTAATGTAGAAAAAAAATCCGAATTTCAGAATTCTTTAAAAGTACAAACCTTTGTTTGAAGTTTTTTTTTATGTGTGTAAAGCCCCAGACATTGACACGTTCTTTCACTGTGAAATATTTCGTTTAATTTTGTTGAACTAAAAACATGCAAATTTTGACTTTTAAAAGACATTATGGGAAAACTGGTTGAGCTATTTTTTCTTTTGTTAGTGGATAATGTCTTTCCAAGTAATGTCTATAAAACTAACACTGTTTCGTACGAATACAAAACTATAATTTTTTCTCCTGTGGAACGTTTTTAAGGTCGTTGACGTGGCACAAGTGCATGATTTTATAATTGTACGGCATAGTGTTCGTTTCACAAACGTTACTTGTAGCTACATTTTCAACTTGTAAAATTTTTTTAGCTTTCAAAATCAGAATGTGCAAGTTACCTGAACTACTGTTAATTCTACTACAAGTTAGAAATAAAATACGTTTTCTTATGAGAGAGCTTGGCACAGGGGAAATTTCTGCCACTAGTTTCGCTTCAATCGCTAAGAGACCAGATAAATACGAAACCGAAGTAAAATTAAATTTAAATAAACTTAGAAATTAAATTAGTCATTTAATTTTAAAGTGAAAATAAACCGTTTTCGGGCTTTAAATTACCAACTTATTGTAACTTAAAATTCGGGAAAGCTCTGTGATTGGTCAGTTTGCTGCACTACCGATACCAGCGCTCAAGTGGCAGAAATTTTCCCACACAGAATGAAACTCCTTCATACTTTTTAAAAACCTGAACGTGAATACAATTTTGTACACATATGGTTATTTTTTCTAAATACAAAATTACATTGTTGTGTTTTTTAAATATTTTAGTACATAGCTCATAAAACCCAATTTCAGTGTAAATTATTTCATTCAAGTAAATAACTTGGATTTTGTTATTCCTATGTTCCTGTTGCTTGCAGATTCTGACTTTTACATGCAGCTTTGTGGAAATAACTGGAACTAAAAATTTTTTAAATTTGGAAAATATAGTCGCCAGTAACGCCTATGAAACGAACACTATGTCATGCAAATATTAAATTATAAATTTTAGCACTCGTAAACATCCTGAAGGGCGCGAATCACATCAGTTTTCATCGTCTTCTTTCATTTTTATAATTGTACCAGATATATTTTTTTTTTATTATTTTATACACACATTCTGATTAAATCTTCCTCTTAGGAATTTACTGTATCTCTCATAGTTTTTGCGTAATGAGTCGTAAACGTCAAAATTTGGACTTTACGGTTTTAAGCACGCCACTAAAACCAACTGACATACCAAACTGAAAAAATTCACACTATATAACAATGTCGTAGGCTGTGATTTGACATATATGAAAAAAAAAACATATTTATTTGTATTTCTAAAACATTGTTGATATATTTTAAATTTTCATTTCAAAATTCAGTACTTTTTATTAAATACAAAAATATTTTATTTTTGTTTTATACATGTGAAATAATAGCCTACATAATTGTTATACACTGTGAATTTTGTCGGTTTGGTATGTCTGTTGGTTTAAGTGGCGTACTTAAAACCGTAAAGTACAAATTTTGACGTTTACAACACATTACGCAAAACGTATGAGAGATACAAAAGTTTCCTAAGAGGAAGATTTAATCACAATTTATGTCTAAAATAAAAAAAATTTGTGGTACAAATATATCAATAAATAAAGACGTTGAAAACTGAGGAGAACCGCGCCCTTAAGGTAGCTGCCTGGATGAATGTATTTTGAGCTTTCGAGGCCTAGAAGTTCGGAAGCGGTTAGGACGACATGGAACGCGTATCATGCCTCACCCTAGCCTCTACAAAGGTGCAAGATGTTAAACTGCCGTGCAGTCTTCTAGCCGACAACTAGCCTCTATGAGGCATTCAGTGGTGACTAGAGACAATGACTATAGAGGCAGTGACTTTTGGTGAAAAGAATTATGCAACATTTTGTTTCAGTGCCGCACATCTGCAGCTCTGCTTCATGGTCAGTGATTGGCTGTTTTTAACTCCTAACGCCTTCATGATCTACCCGCTAATCGTAGACGTGTTGTGTCGCAGTGACGTAATTCTCATTGGCTCAGTCAAATGAGCTACTTCTCTTCACGAACACCTGCAGCCGAGAGCGTGAGGCATTGAAAGTAAATGTTGTATAATTCTTTTCACCAAAAATCACTGCCTCTATTTATGACTTATTATTAAAGGCAAAGGCGTATTGTACACACCTGTAACTTTTTAATCATTTTGCGCTAAGATTTATATACCTAAATTAGAACTTAAATTGAAATTTTTGAAAAACCCCGATTGTAAGTTGGTGAGTGGTTAGGTACCTTGCAAATTCCAGATGATGCTGCAGCATTAAGTCAAGGTCACCTTGTTATTGTAATATCATTGAAGTTTCAGGATGCTACATTTCGAATATGTCAGACCAGTTGCTCGCATCCTTACAACAACTATAAAAGAGCTGGTGATATTCAAACGTCTTAACAGATTTTATTGAATAATAACAGCTAAAAACACTCTTGGTCAAGTCGCCTAAAAACAATCAGTTCAATTTTTGAGGAGCTACTATGCCAAAGACGGACGAGTATATGCCATAACGCATAGCGGCGCAGTGCCTAACGACGCAGTGCCTAACGACGCAGTGCCTAACGACGCAGTGCCTAACGACGCAGTGCGTAACGCCGCAATGCCTATCGGCGCAATGCCTAAGGGTGCAGAATTTTTCGTAAATTCGTACTTGAAAATTCTTAAAAATATAAAAAGTGTGATTAATTAATCCCACTTATATCCTAAACCAGTGGAAATATTGAAATAGTTTTTGCTTTAAAATAAACCTTACGTAAATATGAAAATAATGATATCAGGATTTTTCGAAATTTGTCCTTGAAAGCTGTTAAAATATAAAGTGTGTTTTCAAATAATCGTCCGTACCGCTTATACCCGTTGACATATCGAGATGATTTTTTGGTAAGAATGAAGCTTATGTAAAATATGTACAAATCAAATTCGGATTTTACGAAATTCTAAAATTAAGGTTGTGGGAAGCAGTAAAATGTTACAGTCTCTCGAAAACAGAGTATGGTCACGGAGAAATAAATCAACTGTTGTTTCTTTTTTGCCAGCCTACTAATAAATAAAACCTCTTTGTACTGTAGCCTGTAAATACGAAATAATTATGACGGCCTGCCATTAAGCACTAAGTCAGGTATTGTATAAAGTTTGTGGTGTGGGAGGGGTGGGGTTACGTGTTCGTATCCCATGCAAGACTTTGCGATGGGAATTACTATGATATCATACCAGCATATTGCGCGCGCTCTTTACACTGAGCTAAGACAGTTAATTATAGTTCACTGTTATTGAGTACGCTAGCTGTTAAATGCCTTCATCACACATTTTATCCAGAGTTACTGCTTACATTAGGTACATAATCTCACGCGGGCAAAGCCGCAGCCGGCCAGCTAGTAAAGTTTGTAATACTCAATTCGAGTGACTTATTTTGCATTCAAATAATCTAAACATAAAATATTTTGAGTGGCATAAAGTCCCCCTGCTGTCACAGTGTCACGCCGCTTGACGGTATTGTAAACAAAAAGAGTAATATTGCAATATTTCGCTGAAATCCCAATTTTTAAAATTATAATATTGATGATCTAGCATCAAAACTGCGACTCTTGTGACAAAGGTACTCGTTTTGTCTTTTCTTCAAAAACGTTTTACTGCCGTAGGTATATTTTTCTTTGATGAATTATAACAAAAAAATCTCCCTGAAATGGTGATAATTTGTTACCAGTTGAAGCACCTTAAATATGGCAGAGCGAAGGGCCTTAATGGGGCCACGTGACTGGGTTAGGCGGCCACTCATTAGCAGTTCTCCCTGGAGAGATCTCACTGGAGGGTTAGGATGACTGGAAGGGGTTGCTGGGAAGGTGTTTGTATGGTAGGGGGTAGTTAACAGCTGGGAGAAGCCTGATTGGCGAACCTAGGAGAGAAATGTGCATGTCAGTATCTCAGCTCAGGGCACAGTAGTGGAATAACAACGTACAAGCAGAGTCACCAACATATAGGAAATGATCTTCCATTTGAATATAACAATTGCGAATAACTCGAATATTTTTAACCAAATGCTGTGAAAAAAATCTGAGACTATGTACAGTCATACGATACACAATTTTGCCAGAGCGTTTTTCAAAATAATGTATCGTTTGCTGGCAAAAATATATTTTACTTCATTTTGGCTTATTTTGACAACAAAATATTTGATATTACAAGGGCAAAAATCTAAAAATCCGTTTGGTGTATTGTAACAGAAAAATTCAGCTACAAACAATGATAAATAAGTGTTTAACCTGTACGATGAAGTTATGATATATGTATTATTTCGCGTTAAAAAAAAAACATTTTCGAAACCACTGCGAAACTAAAGATGGAGGCCTTAATGGACATCTGGTTAGTTTAAATGCTAGTGAGTCCTCCTCTGTAGGTGGTTCGGGAGAAAGTGTGCACCAAAAAAACTAAGCCCTGCTAAATTTCTATTTTCAGCCAATTCGCATCTTTCCTCGCGTTATTGCTAACAACGGGAAATGCCAGACATCACCGAACACGTCAATTCATTTTTGCGCGTGTAAGATAGTTTGTGCAATCGGTAATATAAAACCAATATATGTAGATTTTATTTTGTTCGTCTCGGTGCCGCGTACATTGCTATGGATCGTGTAGGCAGTATCTTTCAATACCCTGAAAATTGTGAGCAAAGAAACATTTTTACACACAAAAAACACGTGATAATGTCTTGGCTACAATTTAATTTACGTAGCAATATTCTCTTTTTCTCGGAGAAGAGAATGATTTTCGTCCTGAAGCAATTTCACAAAAGGTGACCGAGTGTCATTGAAAATAATTTAACATGTAAAATCCTATACTTTCTCCGCCAAGCTCCAAGGTAGGCAGCACCCTTAAGGCATTTTATAGCCATTATGTTTTAATAAATGTGCAAACGTTTTTTTGCGACAGGATACTATTTTCGTTGGACATTTGCGTGAGTCAGTAATGAGTAGAGTCAGTGATTTTTGGCAAAAAGAATTTTGCAACAATTTGTCTCAATGCCTTATATGCACATCTGCAGATGTGCATCTTGGTCAGTGATTGGATTCTGTTAACTCTCAGCGTCTCGGCGAAAAAATGTTGCAACAATTTGTCTGAATGCCTTATATGCACATCTGCAGAAGTGCATCTTGGTCAGTGATTGGAAGCTTGTAACTCTCAGCGTCTCGGCTTTCTACCCACAAATCACAGACGTGTGGCATTGCTGTAACCTTCTATGATTGGCGCAGTCAAATGAGTGAGCGGTCACTGCGCTAATGCATTCTACCAATAGCCATGAAGCATGGCTGCAGGTATGCACATAAGGCAGTGAAACAAACTGTAGGAAAAGTCTTTTCACCAAAAATCACTGCCTCTAGTAATGAGGTATAATTCTCTTCAAAATAAGTTTAAACACAAATAAATGTAACTTAAAAACCTGTGAGACTGGCACATTCACCCAGTTGCTATCTTCCCCCGAGTTACGTTATGAGCCAATGTAAAATAGTTTAACCGCAACAAATTTTCTTCTGTGAAGTGTAAAGGAAAAGCTTTATTTTATTTTATTTATTGGAATATACTTTTTGAACACTAAGCTAATCTTAAAATTATGTGTAATTTTCTCTACCAAAAAATTTACACTGGGCTACTTTGACAGTAAATCAATTTTTTCTTAATATTACTTCACTGTTTAAACTTATGCTTTTTGAAAAAAGATACTTTGCAGTAGTTAATATTTAAAAAATCGTGTTGCGGAAAGGAAAATTGTATGTGTAAAACAAAACGTTAACGTGGGGTGGATTCTGTTACATGTCAGTTAGCTCGCGCAATGATATTTATGCTGATGTCAGTTGAAGTTCCACATTGCTTCCTGGCATTTCCGGTTTAAAAATAAATGAAGACAGGCAGAGATTTCGTGAATACAAATATTATCAAAGAGAACGGCAATTTTTTGTGATCAAATAAAATAGGTTTTTTGAGTAAAAATAATTACATTAATTTATTCTTCTCTTTACATAGCCAATCTCCGGTTAGTTCTATTACAATCTCGCATATTTATTTGAATTTATACCATTGCCAGCACCACTAGTAACGGAAAAATTTTCTTGCCCAACTCGTCCGTAGGAAATTAGATCATGTTTTATAAGGCCACGGTCCTTATTTATTCTATTTTAATAAGCTATATTTTTGAAATCATGAAAGGGAGCAGATTTCACAAAGCTATTACGTAGAAATGTTGTAAATAGTTTTACTATGGAGTCTTATTATTTCAAAACAAAAGTTTTTATAATTTTGTCTAATTATTGACTTTCGGAAAATTTAATTCATTTGATAACTAACCAAAATTATAAAAATGTATGCTTTACAAACAGATACAAACATTTATATGTAACAGTTTAGTAATAATTGTTATATTACATGATTATAGAACATTTACTCGAAAAAACAGCATGTCGTAGGAACAGATCACAATTTAACGGAAACGTTGAGTTACAAAGAAAAGTTCGCCTTGTAGGAGAACAACGGAGTACCTAATTGAGTAATACCACTATTATTTCGCGAGTGTAAATATTTTACGTATGTGTACACGTTGTGTGTGATTGGACAGCAGAGGATGAAGAGCCAATAGCAAATTTCCCTTGCTGGGTTTTTAGGAGATTGGTGAAGTTGTGACATAGAATAAATAAATTCATTTTCGTATGAAGATACCGAACGGCCACGATACCGTACCCCGAATGCAGATTTACAACTGGGGGCCCTATAATTAGCCAGTCCTTTTGCACCAAAGAATGACATGGAATGAGGCCATGCATGCACGGCGGGGAGCAACCGAAATGAGAAGGGTGGCGGAAACGGGAGATTCCTGAGAAAACCCGCCGGTTGGCGACATCGTCCGGCACGATTCCCACACGCGAAAATCCTGGGACACTGTGGTTGAACCACTCGGCTACCGTAGTCCCAGCGATATTGAAGCGGTAGCCAATCACGTAACGAAATATTCTGTGGTGAGGCCTGAAAAATACTTTCCGGAGGTCAAACAATATGCGCGGAATTATATGGGTAGAACCACGAACAATTCGGGAAAAGAATTTTGTTCGAAAATGCCTTACGTGCATACCTACAAATATGTTTCATGGTTATAGGTAGAAACATGCAAAATTCGCATTATTTTCTGACAGCTGACTAGACTCCGAGTAACTATAGGTTCGTTCGACGTCTCCCACTGGCCGATATTGACGTGACTTGCCGCGGAGAATGCTTTCACGGTAGAGAGGACAATCTCTGTAAAGACGTAACACACGTAAACGACAATGTATACAAGTTCGTGGTCAATTGAATCGCAGATTATGCTCTGTTATGTATAGGAAAGTGAAGTTTAGTCTGCTACCAAAGTATAGGCAGTTCGGAATAAAGTGAGCAATAGATAAAGCCCTGCTAAAGATCTATTTCCAGCCAATTCGTATCTTTCCGCGTGTAACGGCTGACGACGGGAAAAGTCTAACCTCCTGGGACACGTCACTTTATGTTTGCGCGTGTAAGATAAATTGTTCTGTCGATAGGTACATATATAGTTTGATAAAAAATAAGTTTATTAATTATATAAAATACAATTATATCGCTGTCTGTTGATTTTGTTTCAGTATTGTTGTATTTAAATACGAATAAACACGGAACTATGTTTTGTTATTTCGTTGCCAACCATACAAGCAGTAAAGTGACTATCGGTAATGTTGAATTGTATGTAGTAACAGCTAGTGATATTTTTCAAAGGTTAAATATTTAGTGTTCACTTTATTCCGAACGGCTTATATAACGCGAATTTTGCATGTCTCTAGTTGTAGGCGCAGCGTGTCTTTGTGAAGTGACGTCACCTATCTGTCTGTGCCAATCGCAATGACGTTATCGTGACACCACATGTCCACATATTAAATAGTAGAGATAGTAAATTTCACGACAAGAATTTTGGCAACACTTTGTTTCAGTGTCTTACGTGCGCACCTGCATCTCTGCTATGTGGTCAGTGATTGGATGCCGTAACACCCAGCGTGTGGAGGTTAAACCCGCAAATCACAGACGTGATGTGTGGCAGTTATCCGTGTACTGATTGGCACAGTCAAATGAATAACGACTCTGCACAAAAGACTCTTGTCAATAATCATGAAGTTGAGCTGCAGGTGTGCACGTAAGACACTGAAACAAAGCGAGAAAAAAATATTTTCACCAAAAATTCCTGTCCCTACTAAATAGTAATGCAGATATGAAATTACTAAGCGGCTCATTTGAAACGGGCGAACTTCGCCGCTCATTGGTTGCCTGATGTTGTTGATACCAGCCCCGTGTCTGTTTGCCTTCTGCGTGCTAAAGGTTTCCTATTGGCCTGGCTTCCAGCCAGCAGGGTAGCCACCTTAAGCTAATTGGGAGTAGGCTTTCCGCCATGTTGCTGGCCAGGGAAGCCATTTTTCTGGCGTGTGTAACTGAGTTCGTCGTTCTATTAGCTATTTCACTTCTGTATACCTAAATATTATGTGCCATGTCTATGATTTACGGGTAGAATCCCAAGACACGTGAGGACGAAACATCAACTACGAAAGAGAATTTCAGGTAGACACTAAAAATAAACTGAGGTAAAATTATTTCCAGAAAAGTTGGTGGCCCTACGTTTGAGTCTTTAAATTAAGAAAACAGACAAGAATATTTGCGAATTAAAGGACTGTAGGCTATAATCAGAGATGATGGTACATCGCGAAAATTTTTTGCACCAACATAGCCTTGAAACCACTGACACACCGTAGCTGTCTGCAGGCCAATAACAGGCATCAAATATTACAACAGCGGGATTCTAATTGGCTTAGTCAAATTGGGGCAACATCTCCACGTACAAGCGAAAGCCAGTTATCTTTTCATGAGCTGAGCGTATGTTGAAGTCTAGCAAATAGTCATGTTTTCCCGAGATAAACCATCATCTCTAGCTATAATCTACAGTCCTGTGTCAGCTCCAGCCCTCGCTATTTATTCATTAGCTGCTAACCTACTTTGACGTTACTAACGGACAGTGAATTAGCTCATGATTTCCTTGATAACTTGTAATTGACTCAGACTTGTTTACGAAATGCCTCACAAACTGTGAAGCAACATTGAATAGTAGATTGGTGTATATTGGTGTGATATGTAACGTATCATCAAACAAATACACTAATTCGTTCAGTCCCACATTGCAAGCATTATTTTAACTTACAATACTGATGTGGAGGAGTGTACGTATGCTAAAATTGTTTTACATACGTTCGTGGTAACAATACACTATACATTTTTAGTAAACAGTCATGTGTGTATATATATAGTGACGAAGCTCAACATTTGCTCTGTTTACAAACTAAAGTATGGTAATTATTACACACCGTGTAGGTACTAGTTACTTCCACAGCTATTTGAGAGATTTTTTACAGTGACTGCAGAGAAAAAATTCCTGGACAGTAATGTAAAATACTTATTACTCATATAAAGTACGGAAATAAGAATACATTTGACTCAGTCTTAAGAGAGTAAAGGAACTCAATCATTGATGTTTTGGAAATAATTTTTCGACGCTGACATTTTTAACCCTCCTATACATCGGCGTATTTAGTTTACAAATAATATTTAACAGCGTGAAAGTTATCGTGTTTAACTCCTTTTAACAGGCATAACAATTAGTTAACATACACTCGAAAACATTGTTTGTAAATTTACCAGACGTGCGCATAGGAGCGCTAAGAAACTAGGTATGGTAGAATAGTTTCCCAGACATTCGTGGTAGCACTCCTAAACCTAATTATAAAACAGTCAAATGCATTCTGAAGTTACCAGACTTGTATTGTAACAACTGTAAAGGTTTGCATATTTACAAGACGGAAGTATGGTAACTATCCCATACTGCGTCTGGGATAATGACTTCGCAAACATTTTAGGAAGTTTTTTACGGTGTATTTTATTGTGACTTCGACGTTTCAAGAGCGGTGGAAAGTATTGGCTACATAATGCATATCAACTACATGATCAAGTTCATGCCAACAAGTCGCGAAAGGAAAAGAGTGAACATTTGAAGATTCTTTCATTACTCAAATCCCGATTCCTTTCAATACATTACTAATCTCTTAACCGAAATTGCTGCATATCACATGCGGTAGGAATAAATTCCTAAAAGAAACGTTCGTCTCGGGTGGTTTTATGTAACGACAGTAATGATATGTATGAAGATCTGAGGTCTGCAGGGTTAAAAGTACTTTCACAAGGATACTTTCGATCATATTTCTTCCGCCTGACTTATTAATCACGAGGCAGTATGAATGGTCGGGCTGCGTAATTTCATGGTCCAAGTAGCTGTCCCATTATATCTTCTTCTCCGCTCCTTCTCGTTTCTTACGTCTCTTTCCTTGCAACGCCACCTCGACTGTAAGATGTCATATTTTATTTCACATACCAAGGAAGCGACTGCGATATTACGCTGTCTACGAGAGGCAAAATGTATTCTTAAAGTTCAGAGGCAATAGCAGACGGTTCCCGCGAAAAATCATTCTTGTCGTATGTGGACACGACATTGTCCACCAAACGTATTATATATTTAACTTGAAGTAAAAATACTGAAAATAAAACAACTAATACTTTCGTGTGAGTTCACAATTACTAGAGGTCTTCAAATATCGCGTTATTTTCTGTAAACCAAGTTACCGTATGTTCACATTGTAACAAAGTTAATATTATTGTGGGTTTATTTATATGGTTCCTCATAAGTTCTTATTATTGGAAAAAGGGGGGGGGGCACTCAAATTGTAGCTGTACTGTGGGTTTATTAGATGTTATTTAGGGTTTAATGACTTTAAGACAGTTGTGGTTAAAATAACATTTACTCTAGTTGAATGGTAGGTACTCTGAATACACAAAGGTTACAAAGCATTATATTAATTTAGGAAGGGAGCGCAATATTACTGATTGTTAAATGTTACGTAAAGTTGAGCGTTACTGCCACATAATTAGATCCGACGACCTTCTTGCCGAAGCTGGATTGATGAAGTAGACAACATCGACGAACGAGCACGCCCCGTCAGGACTCGACCCACGAGCCTCGGAGGAGAGCTGGACTGTTGTTGATCGGACGAATGCTGGCGGGCGACAGACCTGGTTTACTGGGTAACAATGCCTTATATCGGCGTGCTTGTTATCATTATTGCGACAGTACGAAGGGGGGTAAGATGAGATGCTGTCGTACTTGGTTTCCCAACGCTGGTCTAGTTGCAGCCCGAACCTCTCTCGCTGTCTGGCTTGCCAGGAAATGTCATAACATTATGACTTCTGCTGTTTGATTACAGTTTGTGTGGTGCGTCTGAAGGAATTATTTTACCAACCAATGACCAGAGATGATGGTTTATTGCGGAAAAACTAGACTGTTTGCTGGGTTTCAACGTATGTTCAGCTTATCAAATGCTCACTGGGTTTTCCCGTACGTGGAGCTATTACGCTATTTAACTGAACCAATAAGAATCCCCTTACTGTAATATTTTATGCCTGTTATTGGTCTGCAGACAGCTACGTTGTGTCACAAGTATATCACCCAATCATGCATGTCGCAACAAACTGCATTGGTTTCAAGGGTACGTTGACACAAAATTTTTTTCGCAATATGCCGTCGTCTGTACCGGTCCTGTAAAGTAAAGTGTAATACTCTGTAAATATTATTTGTAAATTTACCACAACGATGCATAAAAGTGTTAAAAACGTAGGCACGGTGAAATAGTTTCTTACACATCAAGTGTGGTGGCGAAACACTCGCCTCACATTAGGGAGGAACCGGGTTCAATCCCCGGTTCCAGCCATTCTGATTTCGGTTTTCAAAGGTTTCCCTTAATCATTCCGGGCAAATTCTGGGATGATTCCATAAACAGACCATGGCCGACTCCTTCTCCCTTGGCCTCCGTGTACCGCTATATGTCGTTCGGGATAAAGTAAGAACTAAAAATTTTACCTTTGAAAAATATCACTCTCTGTTACTGCACATAATTCAACATGAACTATAGTTCCCTTAGTCCTTTAACTGCTTGTATGGTTGCAGCAAAACTACGCAATGTACCTCCATATATTTTCATACTTAAATACAACATGCTCCAACAAAAGCAACCGAATTCGACATAATCATATTTTTCGTAATAAATAAATTATTTTTTTTATCAAACTGTATATACTCCTACTAATTGCACAATTTATCTTATACGCGCAATCATCAAGTGACGTGTCCAGATATGTTAGACATGCCACGTCAGTAGACGTTACGCGTGAAAATACACGAATTTGCCGAACATACAAATTGACCATGGCATTTTTAGTGCTCACTGTATCCCGAACCGTTAATACGAAGTTGTTCTCTATCCTGTAGTGCGGCTACACAAACAAACGAAGTCCTAGAGCCAATAAATTCACGTAGTCTATACGGGTGGGTATAGGCCAAATAACGGTAAAATTACATGTCTATAGCAATTACCTAAAAACATTGATGGGTAATATTAGAAATTTTAAAATTGTAGTGTACGTTACATCGTAAAATCAATTAAATACATAATTTCGCTCAGAACTAACTTACGCTTTAGCTATAGGTAGAGACCAGAATAATTCGCGTATTCACTGACACGTAGGATAGCCTGCAAGAATATATGTGCACTCAAGCAAGAATCAGATGTTTATTAGCTGCATTCTACAGCCAGAAGGACCAGCATGTAGTTAAATTGTTATTATTGGATTAACGACTTCCAGGAGGTGTCAAATAAGTCAACGACCAATTACTAAGTGGCACGAAAGTACGGTTAGTGAAATTCTAGTTTGTACCAAAAATAAAATGCGAATTTTTCAGGTCTCTAGCTATAGGTTTCAGCCAAATATTCTTTTAAAGAAATCCTAGAGACACTGGTAAATCGCAGGAAAAATTGATAGTTTGCTAGGCTCCAACATGCTAGTATAACACTGAAGGTTTTGTATCGACATTGGTTATAGTTTATATGAAGCACTGTGTCCCTCTTCAACAGACCCAATTATAACTGTAAAATTTTAACACAGAACGTGTGTGATTGACCAGAAAACTGTTCACACGTGTCACGATTGAGATACTACAGTTTATTGGTGGCTATGTTGAATATTTTCGCGATTTTACAGTTCGTCTAAGATTACCACATAACATATGTACAAAACATGAATGCTTCGAAGTTAAACATATGAAAATCTTTAATAATTTAATGTAAATTTCTTACGTCTCAATTTTGCCCTGTGAGAAATAGCTTCTAAAAGTAGCCTTACAACACAAATCAAAGCTTTTAAAGTAATTAGAGTTCGTAAGCTTTGCCTACTGATGGCGTTTACGACATAGGAAACTATAGGAACTCTCCGACTTGATTATAAAAATTTATATTAGATCAGAATGGGCACGACTAACATCAATGTTGTTGGTTGAATCAATTTACTGCAATGAGAGAAATATTTTGTTTTCGATACTAAATAAACTGAGCTGTAGTTAACACAACTAACCTGCTCGAGGTACTATTGTTAGCGCGTATGTATCTTTGAACCATATACATTATGTCGAGGGACAGGACATTCCCGCGAAGAGATTTCTGCGCCACTTTGTTTCAGTCCATTGCGTGCATATATGTAGCTGTGCTTCGTGGTCAGTGATTGGCTGTTTTTAACTCTCAACGTCTTGAGGATCAACCCGCAAGTCGTCCAAGTAACATTATTCTCACTGGCACAGTCAAATGAGACGTGCCTATGCACAAATATACTCCGCCAACAGCCTCGAAGCAGAGGTGCAGGTGTGAGCGTTACGCATTCAGTAGCAGGCTCGTGGGTTGTTGCCAGGCGGGGCTGCAGATAGTCGGAACTGTACACTCTTGATGAACGCGCCGTAGACCAACGAACA
Source organism: Medauroidea extradentata (assembly GCA_003012365.1). Classification (NCBI taxonomy): domain Eukaryota; kingdom Metazoa; phylum Arthropoda; class Insecta; order Phasmatodea; family Phasmatidae; genus Medauroidea; species Medauroidea extradentata. Next base: position 13,811 of record PNEQ01011024.1, on the reverse strand, counting down.
TGAAATATTTGCTGGCTACTAGATGTGTTGTGACCACTCAGTAGTAAGGGGCACCTGCACATCAGCGGGTCAGTGGTTGTAGAGTCAACCAGCGCACAACCCTGTACAGCTCTTGCCAACTGCAGCCCCACCTGGCAACAACCCCACGAGCCGCCACTGTACGCATTGATACCTAGAGCCACGACTTTAGGGTGAAAATATTTTTTGGTTTCAATGCGTCATGTGTACAACTGCAGCTTTGCTACATCGTCTGTGATTGGATGATTTTTCTCTCACTTTCCTTGGTAAATTACAGACGTAAGGAGTCATAATAATCATATTCTGATTGGTGCAGTCAAATGAGAAACATGTCTGAACAAAGACACGATTGTAACATACGTTCAGCTTATGAAAAGATGACTGTCTTTCACTTGTACGCAGGTTCGTTACCCTATTTGACTGAGCCAATAGGAATACAGTTTATTGTAATATTTGATGACTATTATTGGTCTGCAGACACGTTGTGTCATACGTACAACACCAAATTATAAATGTCACGAAAAACTACAATATTTTCAAGGGTATGTTGGCACAAAAATTTTTTTCGCGATATACTATCATTAGATTGTATGCTAGGCTCCAACATACTCTGTATAACACTGAAGGTTTTGCACTTGTATTGGCTATCGTTTATATGAAGCACCGTGTTCCTCTTCAACAGACCCAATTAGAACTGAACAGTTGTAACACAGAACGTATGCGGTTTGCCAGAAAACTGTTCGCACGTGTCACGATTGAGATACTACAGTCTATTGGAGTCTATGTTAAGTATTTTCGCGATTTTCCAGTGTCTCTAACTATCATATCTAGTCATGGCTATGTATCTCCCTGCGAGACCGAAAATTACCAGACATGCCCTTGTGTTTAGTTCACCGAAGAAGCATATTTAACACTGGAGGTCGTAAATAACCTTTAAATTTCCTTGAACATTTGAATTTTTATTGTTTATTTACCGTAGTAATCCTTATCTGAAAACAATGCGATCTGACAATACGTAAATGTATTTTCTTCAACATATGTATTTTATTCGTCATGTTTCAAAATGTTTCACATTACTCAGAAATTTCTTGAATACATGTCCACGACTGAGACAATGTTTGTAATTTGTTCGTAACCGCCACATGAGGCGAAATTGCGTGCGATGTTAGTTCAAAATTAACCATCAATTTAATGGAAAAGTTTAATAATGAGACAGACTCATCCCACAGTGCTTCCATGTTTGTTAATTAACTTGCTTAGTTTTCAAGTTTCGTCACTTTGCGCATTTTCTCATAAACGTAAGAGGACTGTAACGTAATATTTTTGGCGCTCAACTTTCATAGCAGTTCATAAAACTTTATCGTTACTATTAAGCCATGAAATGATAGGGTTATCGTCGAAACGTCGAGATAGACGCGTCACCGGGGAAGAAAAGCACATCAACTAAGTGACATGCATGTAAGAGCTACACGGAAGTTGATGTTTGTTCTTGTATCGTTCTTAGAGATTATTGTGCACTTCTAGTTTTCTGTCACAAAACCTACTTCCAGCCAAATACTATTTCTAATCCTCCGAAATTTAACTATTCATCTGTCACAGCAGTATTAGGTGAATATTAAGAATCGCTACTCATAGTTAGAGACATGCAAAATTCGCGTTTTATTTTGGTAGCAGACTAAACTTCACTTTCCTATACATAACAGAGCATAATCTGCGATTCAATTGGCCACGAACTTTTATGTACTGTCATTTACTTGCGTTACGTCGTTACAGAGATTGGCCTCTCTACAGTATAATCATTCTCCGCGGCAAGTCACGACAATATCGGCCAGCGGGAGACGTCGAATTAGCCTATAGTCACTTGGAGTCTTAGTCATCAGTCAGAAAATAACGCGAATTTTGCATGTCTCTACTCATAGTGTACCAGCCAAACTACTGATTTTAGGGATTTATTTCTAGAGGAGTTAGAAAATCGTAGTTTACTAACTTCGAAATTTTCCGTTTTTTGTTAGGTTGGGTAGGTGTAAATTAGTTTAGGTTAGTTTTGGTTAGGTTAAGTTAATTTGTTATTCAGTCTAACAAACACAAAAATTGAAAACTTATTGGTAAAACAACTTAACTAAACCAACGTAACTTTACCTAACCTAACGAAAAACTGAAAATTCGAAGTTATAAAACTACAATTTTACTTACGTATGACAACTTCTAACGTCTATATAAACATTTTTCATAAGTAGACTGTACCTATAAAATCAAAAGTTTGGCCGGTACACAATGAATACCGATTCTTAATATTTACCCAGTAATCAATCATGCATATCTAGGGAAAAGAAAATTCGCGAGTCTACGGAGTGTAAGCCTTTGAGCAAATTTGAAGCCAGTCAACATACGACGTTTAAAGACAAGGATAGAGCTAGTGGTGGCAAAAACATGTAAACATAGCATTGAGCCGAATGAAAATGTTTTAGTTGTTTGTTAACTACACATTATGGTGAAAGTTTGTGCAGTTCTTGGCTTTACAAACAGATTAGATCGTTGCGGAGGATTATCTTTGTACAGGTAGGAAACTTACATTTAAATTCATCAAGTTTATAAAGTACATACACGCAGCGAGAGCTAATTAGGTTTTTTATATTTCTGAAGCAACTGTAAACTGTTGTGTACAATTGAAATTGAGAATTTGCGCGAATTTTTGTAAAAAAGATAACACAATTTCATTGCTTTCTGCTATTGTTTTGCCACCCAAAATATGGCGACTCATGAAAAATAACGTCCTGCGCATGCGCAGTTCGAAAATGATCGGCTTCACACGATTACCATTAAAATGTACGGCAGATGCCACTCCATAGACTAATATCTCTCCATGAACTGTACTAGTTCAACCTTACCTCCATCACTGACACTCGCTCTGAAGCTGGTAAGAGAACGCACACCTCTATGGGTGAGGCACTACCTCGTTGGCCCGGGCAGGTCTGACCAGCCAATGACAGGCGTGTGTCGCGTCACCCCTCCCCCCTTCTTCCTCCACCACCGTGACAGTCAATTTCCTGGCCACGTCTTCCCAGACGGGTCCCCAGGCGCCGATATCTCCCGATATTGGCCCGGCAGTGGAAATTGGCCACGTGCTATTCACACGCCCCATCAAGTCACACATTAACACACCTTCTCCCCCCCCCCCCAATTCACCCGTTCCTTCAGTACGAGAAGGTACGAGTGAGAGAATGTAGGCGTATGTAAAATGCTTGGAAACTACCCAGCCAAAGCGTAAGGAGTGATGAGAAAACGAAAGTTAACCCTTTTAACTTCACATTAATTTCAATTTTCGAGTAAGGCAAAGTTAAACATTTTTGGAATAACATGTGCTCATAATCCATATTGTATAATACAACATACTTCCCTGCTCAGGAAGAAGGCAGTAACTAAAGAAAAAATAATAATTGAATATTTGGTATAGTTGGATTCGTCTTGAAATTGTGCATCGTTTACGCACCTAAAATGCAGTAAAATGAATTGTACGTAGGCGTTATAGGGTGAAAACACTTACCGCCTTTGTAGTTTTCCCAAGTTTAACAATGGCAGACGGCAGTAAGTGCATATTTCTCGTACAAAAAGCAGTAACTGCAATGATACTGCCTTCTTAATTTGTAATGCGATAGTGGTATTCTGGGCAATACTATAAACTATGCAGTAACTTTCAGTCCGTGTATATTTATTTATTTAACAATGGGAACATATATTGATTTAAAATGATATTTGTTTTGAGTAAATAAGAAAAAATCAATTTATGTTTTTAAAAATGGTTTTTAAGAACGTGTTTGCGTTATAATAATATATTTCAAACATATTCGGAATTTATTGTGATTGTGATTAAGACATATCTACTTTTTTTATATTATTGTGCTGGTGCTATAGTTACTTCCCAAGCAGAGTAGTGTATGACCAACAAAATAAATTTTTTTATACATCACCGCTAGTGAATGTTCTAGAGACGATGAGGTGTTTGACGAACGAGTTGCATTCGACTTACAGCCATCCCCGTTTCCGTGCCTCGACCGTAAAAAAACCTACCGTACACTAACTAACTCTTAAGTCACAGAAATGAACACAGGATGATTAGAGAAGCGTGTGGCATATTCCAGAAAATATGATGACTTATCTTAAGGGTGTTAAAAAGTGTTTTATATCAAAATTGTATGTTTTTACGAAATAGTATTAGTTTTCTAGATGATACTTAGGAGTACAATTTTAGCTTGCATAGTTTTATCATTCCGCTGCATCTTACGCTGTAATGCAAATATTGTAAACCAGTTGACTTGCTTAAACGAAACAACTCACAGTAAAATAACATGCCACAGGCTACGTAACCTAATAATTGGAAAACTCACAATGGAAAACTTTTGTACTGAAAAAAAAAATGTTGAACTTGCAATTTTTCCTGTACTTTAGCAATTTTTTTATTCAAAATGTTATGTTGTGTATTTATATATGTTGCGGTATGTAGCCCAAAGTATGATAATTATTTAATTTGAACAAGCCGGTTAGTTTTCACTGTTCGCACGGAAGCGTAACATGAAAATGTTAATTTTGACGCACCATTATGAGAAAACTGTAGAGTTTAATTCTAAGTGATCTACGTGCCGAAAATATGCTTTCTAGTAAAACGGAAAATATCGATGCAAGAGTATGCATGGATATGGGACATGTAATGTTTCAACTCTCATCAGAACTTTTAAGACAATTGTTGGAACTTAGATCTTACAGGAAAACGTAGGTAATTATGATGCTAGTAATTGAATTCTATGTCTTAGGTATTTTAGGATTTCCACTCTACAACTATGCGAGCTAAAATGTGGTTTCGTATGATAGAACTGTACTCACAAGCATCGTCTACAAAGCTCTATTGCTATTTCGCAAAAATATAAAATTTTCGTATTAAACGCCGATTGATCTCTCTTAAGGCCATGCTCTCTTGTTTCGACTTTTTAAAGTGATACTAAATTTTTAACCATATACGAGAACAGATATAAGAAATCAGTCTGGCAATTTTGTTTAAAATCGTCTTCGCCATGTGACTTTTTTTTTTTTTGTTTTTAAAGGCAGTAATTGCTGTGGCTTTAGCTAATTTTGAAACTAAAAAAATTCTGGTTAATTATTTTTTACTCAATACCGCATGACTCGCTGTTTTGAAAAAAAAAAAATATATATATATATATATATATATATATATATATATATACACTATCACGACAAAACCCATTTTTTACAAAACTGCCAATCAAATTTAAGCTTAAAAAATAAATATTGCATAAAACAGTAGAGACAAGATAGCTTGGTCTTACGCCTTACTGATTGGGTATACGAGAGTTGGAGGAGTGGTTGTCCTGATATATTCCAGGGAACATGATGACTTATGTTAAGGTGAATTATACTACAGGTTAGAAAGAAAATGTGTTTTCTTCTTATGGGAGAATTTGACACAGGGAAATTTTCTCCTGCTAGTTTCGCTGCTATCGGAAAGGGACCAGAAAATACGAAACTGTAGTAAAATTAAATTTAAATAGGCTTGGAAATGACGGAAGTCATTTAACTTAATTTTAAAGTGAAAAGGCACCAATTTCGCGTTTTAAATTATCAACTAAATGAAACTTAAAGTTCAGGAAAGATCTGTGATTGACCAGTTGGCACCCATTAGCGATACCAGCGCTCAAGCGGAATTTTTCGCTGTGCCAACTTTTAACATTCACCTGTAGTAGAATTAACCTTACTTGTGTTAAATAAGTAAATGTCGTGTTGCAGGTACATACGTGCTACTGTGGAGGCGGGGCAGCGCCGTGCTCACTGCCGCCAACCTGATGGTGACGCGAGACGCCCGCTTCCGATTGGTCGACGGCTTCAACCTGCAGATCAGTGACGTCATGCCTCAAGACGCCGGCGACTACGTGTGTCAGATCAGTGACGGCATCAACCGAGACCAGATTCACACCGTCGAAATACTGGGTGAGTTCCTGCGTGGAAAATATAATATTTTGTGGCAGTTATAATTCCATATTTTGACAGTTGAATTCTGAGAAGTGTGCCTGTAAACAGGATTGCAGAGACTGTGTTTTTCCAGGAAACCAGGTAGGTTTAAAGCTCAGTCTATATAGTGTAACTGCCAAGCACATTTATCAGAAGAGAAATGTCAAAATATGGGAAAGTTACACGAGACAGACTATACAATGTGTTTTACTGGTATTCACGCTGCCAAATATTTTTTTTTTTCCGTGCTCGCCAGAAAAACAGTTTGCTATCGCCGTTAACATATTATGGTCACCAATACGTTATTTTGTGTATAATACAAAATTATTTGACAGGGAAAACTTCATACAAAATCTTCCTTCCAGTGTGTCTAGGATCTAACCTCGTGTTAATTTTCACATTTGATAATAAATATACTTTGAGGCTGTTATATTGCTCTTGTCCGAATGAACGTTTAGAGCTCCTGGAAGATGGGCCAAGAGTCCAGGGTTTTATTCCTGGCCAGAACGAGAAATTTAATTTAAGGGTGTTCATGTGACAAAAGTGAATAATTATATATTTATGCGACATAGCATTTGTCTTATAGGCGTTTCTCGTGATTACAGTTTACACTTGTGAAACATTTTTAGGTCTCATAGTCTTGCCACAGCGGCAGGTCAAAGTCAAAGTTTGCAAGTTTCAGGAACATGCTAGTAACAAAAACCAACTGACTTATTCGAACGTAATAATTTACGCTGAAAGTAGATAGTACGGGTCTTGTGCTACAAGATTTAAAACCTCATAACCAAGTCCCTTTGTATTATTTTAATAATGGCCAAATGTAAAGAAAATTATTGTTATTATAATATTAAAGAAAAATACTAAGGAATTGCGTTGTGTGATTTTTAATTTTTTAGCACATGACCCATACTATCTTATTTCAGCGTAAGTCAGTTGGTTTTTTGTTATTAGCATGTTCTCGTAACTTGTAAACTTTGACTTTGACATGCCGCTGTGGGAAGATTATGAGAAATAACAAATTGTTACTAGAGGAAAATGTAGTCAGCATCACGGTCGTAGGAGAACAGGTCTGGACACTCGCCTATCTAACAACGTATTTTGCTTGACCCCCTTGTTGTTTGGCTGTAGTTCGTCAAGTTACCGAGAATGTCGTACTTTTTGGCGCTGTAATCCGGGCAGTCGGACTTTAACTCCGCCCATTTTTTTTTTTTTTTTTTTTCGTTGTTAACAATATAAAGTGAATAAAGATTTCTGGAGCCATGATTTAAAATTGTGAGCGAAGGAAGTATTTCATAAATTGATAAAAAAATACGTTTTTATAAATTGTTTTATCTTAGTGGGAGGGAAGTGGGCGAAGCTTGAGTCCGACCGCCCGGATTACAGCGCCAAAAATGTATAGCATTATCGTGAACTCAGTGAACTGCAGCCAAACAACAAGGGGGTCAAGTTTCTAGGCGAGTGTCTAGACCTGTTCTTCTACGGCCGTGGTCACAAGTAATGTCTTAAAAACGAACATTGTGTTAAGCAAATATAAAATTATAAATCTTTGCCATGTTTACGCCCTTAACCTTCTCGTGTTCAGGCCAGATAGCTGTGTCTGTCCCTCATACCTGTGTAAGCCAGTGGGGAAACACTGCTGCATCAGTCTCGCCTAATATTCCCAGGTGCTCCATTGACGCCGTCAACCTCCAAATGAATGGAAATCGCGTAGAAGAAAGACAGATATTGCTTTCGATTTAGAAAATGACGTACACAAACAGGAAGAAAGGTGATCTCATAAGCATATTTTCACATAGAAAAGTGTGCCGATAATGCTTATTTTTGTTGGATTAAAATCAATGAGATATGCCTAAAGTGTGTAACAGTTTTGATATGCATACTGCTTTTTAATAACATAATATACATTAAATAAATAATACTAAAACCATGCAGATTATGTTACTTATTACAATATTTATTGGACTTTCTACGATGACAGCTAAGTCATATACGATGAAACAGTCAATACAGCGATTGTCGGAAATATTAAAATATTACTAGCACAAATATATTTTGTACTAAACTGCTTATTAATACTTTCATTCAAATGGTTAAATGGCGTTATTAAGATTCGAAAAAAAAATTTCAAACCTACACATGAAACAGGCTACTTGATAATAAGATAACGTATTGATATCAGTGATTTTTTGTCACGGTAAAAACTCAGATAAAAAAATGTATATAGTATACACTCAAAATAAACCAATGCACCGAGTGCTGAGATTTGTTGCATACGGTTTTAATTGTGTCTGATTGGACGTAGCTATGAAAAAAGGTGCCAACCAACAAAACAATTAATTTTGATGTACTCATACCAAGTAGAGGGAGAAGGTACGAAATAAGTTCTAGAAACATTGCAGACATTAAGGCCGTTATCGTATGTTCTCACTGTTTTTGCGAAAATTATTTCTTTGAGGGCGCGGTTAACCTCAGTTTTCAACGTCTTTTTTATTTTTATATTTGTACCAGATACTTTTTTCTTATGTAAGACATAAATTATGATTAAATCTTCCTCTTAGGAAATGTTTATATCTCTCATAGTATTTGCGTAATGAGTCGTAAACGTAAAAATTTGCACTTTACAGTTTGTACACCACTAAAACCAACTGACATATCAAACCGGAAAAATTCACAGTGTATAACAATGTTGTAGGCTATGGTTTGACATATACAAAAACAAAAAATAAAATGTTTTTGTATTTAATAAAAAATTTTGAGTTGTAAAATGAAAATTTAAAAATGTATTTTTTTTAAACATAAAAATACAAATTTTTTGTTTTTATATGTGTCAAATCACATCCTACGACATTGTTATACACTATGAATTTTGTCGGTTTGGTACGTCAGTTGGTTTTAGTGGCGTACATAAAACCGTTAAGTGCACATTTTTACGTTTACGGCTCATTACGCAAAAACTATGAGAGATACGAACATTTCCTAAGAGGAAGATTTAATCACAATTTATGTCTTAATTAAGAAAAAAAAAATATTTGATACAAATATAAAAATAAAAAAGACGTTGAAAACTGAGGTGAACGTGCCCTTAAGCTTAGGCTAGAGCAGATTTAAAAAATGTGTGCCAGTTTGGTCTTAAATGGTTTTTACTGTCATAGCTAAATTTTTCAACGCTGGAATTTTTACGGTTTCGACTAAAAATGCAACAAACCAGAATTTCGTTAGTTAGGTAATTAGCTGAAACCAAAGTGTTTACTGTCTTGAACAAAATCAGCCAACATGGAGAAGACGATCTTAAACAAAACTGCGAAACAGATTTTTTATATCTGCTCTCGTTCAGGCGCAAAATATTAATGTTGCTAAACAAGTAGAAAATAAAGATCATGACCTTAAATCATTATATTTGAAGGATAAAAAAAAAAAAAGAAAGCCAGAAAAAATGGTTTACAGAAGGTTTAGATACAAAAAGTGCACTTACACATTGAATATATCAGATTCAGTGAACTTTTTGTTGGTTCTTTCATGCGTAATAACGTCCAATTGATCTTTCGCCCTATACGAGAGACGTGGGGGCGTTTACGTTTGAAAGCAAACAATTTAAAGAATAAATACTGTAACGAGTCAAAAGTATTAAATGGTGTCCTCGGTGGGACGACTGACTCCTGTTATATGTGCTTAACTCTTAGAGGCGATTAAGCAAGTGTTGAGCGAGCAAAACTCGGCCTTATTGTCTACGCACGTGCTCTTAAGATCACGGGTTACTATGTATGCTGCTTTTTGAGAGTTTAATTTTACAAATCCCGAAAGGGAGCAAATATCGATAAACTATTACACAGAAATTGTTTTTATTATGAAGCCTAATGTTTTCCAAAACATAAGTTATTATAATTTTGGATAATTATCTAGTTAATAACATTTTCTATAAAAGTCAGTAATTAGCCAAAATTATAAAATCTTATGTTTTAAAAAATTAGGCAACCGACTGCAAATAATTTCTAACATTTATATGTGAAGTCTTGGCTATATCTGCTCCATTTTCAAGATTTTAAAAATATATTAAACTTACTAAAATAACATACATAGGGACCAGCGATTATTTAGAAGTAAACAGAACATTCACAATAGTTTGATAATTTTTCAGAGATAAATTACATCTTATATTTATAAAATTTAATTACGTACACATGACAATATACTGTTGGCATCTGCATTAACATGATATTAACAATTAGACCTAACTTCATAACTTGTTTTTTAACATAAATAATAAATTCAGTATTTAAAGAAACCAGTCAATAATCGGAACACGATTAAAATTACAATTACTTATGACAGTAATGCTCTTGATGACAAATGCAAAATTTACGAAGATAATGTAATTCATAATTACAGCAAAAAAATTTAACGTCATAAAACTAATATTAAGTGTCACTAAAGGCGTACTTATAATTAAAATGTTATAAGCCGCTTTTCAAAAACGCCTTTATCGAATTATTCTAGCCTAGAACACGAGTACATGCAAATATATTTCTTGAACGGAATATTTTAATTATCTGATCAAAGGAAAAGTTGAAAGTTTAAACACAATAGCATTCTTTGCGCCCTCGAAATTAATTTCTGTGAAATTTCACATCAATTTTTTTTTTGTTATTTAATTACTGCAGTTTGTGGACATAATGTTCTGAAGGAAGTGGATTGGCTCTTTCAACTAATTTATTGTTAGTTACAGCACTCTGTACGTGACCTACAGAAGTGTAGTTAATACGCCTTGAAAATGAAAGCCGAATTGTTTGCTTACTGACGCCGTCGTTGAAATTAATTACATTGTCCTAACCGCGTTTTTTCTAATAAGCCTGGTGCCCTACTATCCAAAAGCAGCGTGAATCGAGCGAGATAGAAGATGTAATAAACGAGGGCTCAAGGATGAACCATATCTACTACAGAAATTGAGTTTTCACAAAGTTACCGCGTGACTATCAAGACACCTCCTAAAAGCAGCGGTTCTTGTAAAATTTGAAAGCAAAAGTTGCTTCAAAATTTTACTGTTTACCCAAATTATACGATACCATTCATGTTCTGTTATAGACAGTTCTGCTGTGTTTTCATACCGAACAAAGGGTGAGGTAAAACAACGTAAACACATGTGAAGCACCTCGAACATCAATTAAACGCAAAATTAACTAGCCAGTCATATTACACTTGTTTCTTTAGTTAATCAGAGTAAAACAGTTAAATGGTATGATCGAATTTAGTAATAAGAAATCAAAATAAATAACACTTGCAAAATAAAACAATCATTGTCAGCGAAAATTACGTTACCGTTGCGATTTTTACGTCCAAAACCATTATAAAGACTCATCGTAACAAAATATATACATACATAAAGTCATAACTACTGATTATTAGTATAGTTTATAACCTTGCGTTACAACTTCTTGGAGATCTACATTTTCAAACCGAAATGGAATACGAATACAAATTCAAGAAGACTTTTCCTCAAGTTACGCTGAACGGAAACGTAAAAAAGCGCCGTACTTAATTTAATATCTTGAGTTTCTAAGGTTATTGTATTAAGATCACCAGTAATATATTGAATAAAGAAACTGAAACAAAATAAGTAAACTGCGTAATTAATAAGACTATGTTTCTCAACGAGGATGCAAAATAAACTTAAAATCTGTTACAATTCTAAACATATTAACAGCGTACTATATTCTAAGGAGGTTGAAATACGACCATAAAAACCAGTTAAATTAAATTTTAATAAAAAATGTGACTTAATTATTAATACAACAGTCGCTAGAATACTTTAAATGGCCAATGGTTCCTTTTATGCTCTATGTCTCAGAATTTTCCAAAACTTATATATATATATATATATTTCATACGATTGTCTTTAATTGTATTCTTCCAGACTTTACAAGTGCACCATTCATCTCGACACCAGAGTAGTCACACCTCCTCCTCTCCTATGTTTTGTTCATGCATAGCCCGTTACATTTCGAAAATGATGGGTTGTGGCAAAGAGTTTATGCAAGGTGGCTGGATTGGAAATCGAACCCGTGTACCCCAAACGTTAGTTCAATCATTCAAAACTGCGTGGCCTTGTTTGATAGATTTTGATGTGGCTTTTAGAAGGCAAGAGTTGTTTGCACCTTAACTTTAATTTTTTACGTTTGAGGATCGGAAACAAAGAATATGAATCGAATATAACATATCCGTCAAACACCTCATTGCCTCTATGCACGAAGAACTAGACTAGCGTGCAGTGTTTTCGTAGAAAGTATTTTTCAAAAGCTATGGCCCGGTTATTTTATTTGAAGGAAGTATTTGTTAAGGTCCAATTAAGATTTTCCGTCAATTGGTTTAACGGTAAGGGTTGATATTTTCTCAGCTACAGAAACGTTGAAAATGCGTCATTATTTTGAAGAGCATAGAATTTATGATTTTACTTAGTGGACGGCGTTTTAAAGACTATAGGGACCCGGTTCGAAGTGTCTTATTTTCGTAAATAAAAGCATTAAAAACATTTTTAGTAGTAGCATGGCTCACGTGCCAGGTCCACTTACTATTAATAGTCGTGCACAAAGGGAAAACAAACAGTTATGTTGCTGTGTAGATAGTCTTGAGTTTATGTGTTTCAATTAAAAACATTATAGATTACTAAGGGTGACTCTGACCGGAGTGTATAATACAGTACCACCTTTAGAAACGACTCAACTTTCACGCTGTTCTTAACAACTTATTGCTTAGGTACCTATGAATATTTAAGCGTTAACGTACAATTTTATATATTGGAAGTATGGTTTAAAGTTATTATATGTGTAGCTTCCAAATCCGACTGGTGTTTTACCCATACATGGCAGCACTAAGAAGCTGGTTTAAGGTATTTTGGGAAGCTAATAAAATCGTGTATATAACAAGGTTGTTGAATTTTTTAATGACGTAGGTATGTGTTCTAATGTAATGCACGTCAATGACGCCGCCTACCTGCTGCTAAGAGGTCTCAGAAGTTAGCTATAAGGAATGCACTGAAGGGCACATAAATGCCACATCGCCTCAACTAGCAAAGCATTGAACTAGTGTGCAAAATTTCCGTCGATCCATTTTTATTGTGGGACTTTAAGAGGTGGCCATATAATTTAATTGGTGGAACATCTGAATCAAAGTTCAGTTCACATTTACATCTTACTTGGACGCACATCCGGTTAGTAAACCTTGAAGTACGACAGTCTGAATAATCTGTTTCTAGTTATGTTGGAGGGCATCAAATCAATATTTTTAATTATGGTGATAAACAATAACGTTCCGTACTTTTCCGAAGTATGTTTCCTTTTCATACATTGCCACAATGGGAATAGACTATGTTGAATAATTTTGTAAAAAAAAAAACATTTACGACACACATTTGCAACGCATTTGCAACGCGTGGCTGTCGGCAGCCTTAGGTAATTTAGTTAATATACTAACTATTACAATTCACTGTAGCAAGTTTCAAGCGCACGCAAGTTGAGGCAACCCGTAACAATAAACGCATAAATATCACCTCTCAGTACTTCAATATACTCCGTTCGTTTCCCTGACTAAATTCTAGTAGTAATTAATATTTTATATTAGGGAATTAGGGTGTGATTTAAGAAGTTTGTACATTATCTGTTAGAAAACATCAGAAGTTTTGGAAAATTCTGAGACATAGAGCACTTCAATATACTCCGTTCGTTTCCCTTACTAAATTCTAGTAGTAATTAATATTTTATATTAGGGAATTAGGGTGTGATTTA
>PNEQ01011023.1:0-13289 GCA_003012365.1 Medauroidea extradentata | reverse complement strand
TAGAGAACAAGGAATAACAGCAATACAGAAATAGAGGCGAGTGGAAGGGTTAGGGTAAGGCGAGACAGGAGATAGGTAAAGGATCGCTCTCCTTCCCTAAACCAACAGGAACTCACCGCTCGTGCCGCCGTTGGAGCTAGTTCTCTAGCCAGAGGTCGCACCCAGACTCGAACCCAGAGTCCCTAGGTGCGGTCGCCGCCCGAGCAGAAGACTCTCTCGTCGACTCTCTTCTCCAACTCCCCCTCGGTAGCTAGCTCGATGTCTATACCATTCTTCGCACTCCCACCAGGCCGTCAAAATCATCCCCTCTAATTGGCTCCCAGCTATGCCCAGAGGCGGAGCAATCCCCGCTGAATCCAGGAGTTTGCAAGGTGTTGGGTAAGTGTTAAGACCCACTTAACTCCTCGAGTCATCGGATTCCTGGGATACCACTGTTGCCGCAATCCGCCACTTTTTAGTGACTTGTTGATTACCCAGCACCCACTTACTGCCGTCCTGCGACGCCACTGACGCCGCGGGGTTGTGCGATCGTCCTCCTACTCTTCCGCGACAGCACCGACGCTGCGGGATTGCGACACCGTAACAATATGCCAGTTTCACGCGAACAATTCGTTATTTTTTACCAACACACAGGATCGAGTAGATCGAGTAAGGTTTTCGTAAACATCTCGTATGGTATTGATACTGTAGAATGAACAGATTTAAATGAAAACGGTTACGTGCGTTGAATGTAAAGAGGGATCAACTACATGAAATACATCTGTTACTGTTTTAAATTTGCATTGTGTAAATTGCGTGGCTAAACAATTGTTTACGTATCCAAACCTAGCGAACTAACCTGAAAATACTGCCACATATATTTCTTATTTATGCATATGTACGTCACTGACGATGTGCGATTGCTTGTTAATAACAACACAGCAAACAAATTTGCATACAAAATGTAAATTAATAACTAAAACTAGCATAAATATATTAAGTTAGTTCAACAATGGTTTCCATGCACAAACAGCATGCGATGTCGGTACTCACAGAAATGTGTTTTAAAACGCAGTCATGTGGTTGAGTTAAAATTTTATTTCAAAAATTTTTTTCTGTAATCAACGTGGATTGAGATAAACACGGCACATTTGCTATCCGATAAATCATTTTTAATCTATTTCTCTTCAAACGTCGAGAAAAATACATTGTCTCTTATGGCGGAAACATTGTTTATGGGCTACAGTGACCACGTGTATAAACGTTCAAGCAACAAGGGCACAAATACACTACCTTCAAGTGGTTGCCTGGGCAGTATACAGTATGGCCACGGGCCACCCCCTGTCCTGAACGACGTATACACATTAGAAATATCAATGTTAAATGCTTCACACGGGGAAAATTCCTGCCGCTTGAGCGCTGGTATCGGTGAGGGGTGTAAACAGACCAATCACAGAGCTTTCCTGAAATTTAAGAGTGCGTGATGTATCCTATATTTCAGCGCTAAAGGCATCCGTTTAGAATTGTAAATTTCTCGAAGCCAATTTGCAAAAATTCAATAAACAACAATCCAAAACAATAGGTTTTGGCAACTTTCTGAGCAAAACTTTTTGATGAGTAACGTATATTGAGAACAATCTCTGACGCAGCGATATCGTTCATTTAATTGCAACGCAAGAGATCACGATTACCAAATGCATAATTCTGGGTAAATCTTTGCTCATAAAGTTGGCAAATATAACTATCAAGGCGTGTTTCTTTTTATTATTTTTATATTGACTTTCAAAAGGTATAATACTGTAGTTCTCAATTGAGGAATTCAGCTATTATTTATCTGCCACATCCCCTTAAGTTGCATTAATTTTACAATTTTAAACACGAAATAGGTTTATATTCAATTTAAAATTAAGTTAATGGTTTCTGTCATTTCCAAGTATATTATATTTAATTTTACTATGGTTTCGTATTTTTCTGGTCCCTTGCCGATAGCAGTGAAACTAACAGCAGAAATTTTCCCTGTGCCAAACTCTCCCATAAGAAAACACATTTTCTTTCCAACATATAGTAGAGTTAACCTTACTCTCACTGAAGATATGTGGCGCAAGGGTATCGCGTTGGACTCGCAGTCGGGAGGACCGCGCGGGTTGTTGACCCTGGGCTCCGACATTCCTGATGTTGGTTTTTCACGTATTCCCCGGAATTGCACCAGCTGAAATTCATTACATAAGTTCAACATTAATTATTTCAAAAACAAAGCGAAGTAGGCCATAATAGGATGTCGTAACAGTTATTTGGAAATATAATTTGTTTATCGTAATTACTGTTGTGATTTGTGAGATCTTTATGAGTGATTAACTCATTTTTTATTTCAGTCTCATATCAGAAATTATGGACAGCAGTAAGCATGGTGCTTATGCATGTCATGGCTGGCTAAGAATGTCAGAATTTACCCTAAAATTTAATTACAAGGCGACGAACCTGTAACTATCCCTTGTAACATAGGTCATGGCTAAGGTTAATTCTACTACAGGTTAGAAATAAAATACGTTTTCTTATGGGAGGGCTTGGCACAGGGAAAATTTCTGCCACTAGTTTCGCTTCGATCGCTAAGAGACCAGATAAATACGAAACCGTAGTAAAATTAAATTTAAATAAACTTGGAAATTATATTTATCACTTAATTTAATTTTCAAGTGAAAAGAAACCAATTACGCGTTTTAAATTATCAACCTAATGTAACTTAAAATTCAGGAAAGCTCTGTGATTGGTCAGTTTGGTGCATTAGCGATACCAGCGCTCAAGCTGCAGAAATTTTCCCTGTGCCAAACTTATAACATTGACCTTTCTAACCTGTAGTAGAATTAACCTTAGTCATGGCCGATGCCTCTCCCAGTTTCTGCTCACTGGGGCCTCCCTATATAGTCTGTGTTTGTGTGTGTGAGGCAGGAGTGATAAAGTTGCAGTTTACCGAACGTATACAATGCATTATCGCTTCACCGCGCAAGCCACTCAGCTGGAGTGCAGTGCTTTACTAATATCCGTTTTCCTATGGGACTTTAGGCGGTGAAAACCATATTTTATTTGTGCAGTTCAAAGTCTAACGCTTGTTTCGGTAGTTCTTTTTTTCAATCCCGTTGTTATTTTTACAGATACGGTAGTCTGAAAAACTAATTTTTTTGCCGTTACGAGTGGCCCGAAAATGATGTTTTAAATAACCTGCCGAATTATTGTAACTAGAGCGACATAGTTTGAAGTGCGTGTTCTTTTCATATATATACAAACATAATGCGTCTTTAGTAGTTTCATCAAAAAAAGTAATAATCGCAGTTTGCAGCAACGCATTTCAAGCGCAGTTAGGGAGCCGTGCTGTAGCGTGGTACGAAAAGTAGTTTTTATTGTATAACTATTAAAAATATTTCCAATCCGTTCATCTACGAAAAGAAGATGCACTTCAAACTGTGTCCCTGTGTTTTAAGAAACGCCGTTCGCTTATTAAAAACGTGATTCCCAAGTTCCTCAAAAATGCTAAAAATGGCTTTTTCACGTTGCTGTAGCTGAGAAAATATCGACCGTAATCGTAGAACTAAGCCATAGAAACCTGCAAAGGACACTGCCACAAACTTCCCACAAATAATATAACAGGGTCATAGCTTGAAGTTCCATTGTAAAGCTGTTTCTACGAAAACACTGCACGCTAGTTTAGTCCTTCGCGCCTAGAGGCGATGTGGGGTATGATGTTTGACTGACGTGTTATAATCGACTTATCACCTTCCTCGTTTCCGTGCCTCAAACGTAAAGACAAAGCTACCTTCCACTAACACGTAGGCTACTGCACTCCGGTTGGCGATCTTGCGCGTATAGATATTACTACAACATAGGCGTGTACGCAGGTCAGCGGGATCATTAGCTCACCATAGAATTTAAAGCAACTTATATAGGGAGCCAACTTAAGGGCATGGTTAACAGCAATTTTCATCACCATGTTTTTATTTTTATTTGTACCAGGTAATTTTTTACTTATTTTAGACACAAAATGTGACTAAATTTGACTCTTATGAAAAAAAAATTTTTATCTCTCGTCGTTTTCGCGTAACGGCTTGTTAAAGTCAAAATTTGTATGTTTCCGTTTTAAGAACTGCACTAAAACCAACTGACATACCAAATTGAAAAAATTCACAGTGTATGAAGACGTCGCAGGCTACAATGTCACATACATAAATACAAAAAAAATCTCTTTTTTTTTTTTCGTATTTGAATAAAAATGCTAAAATTTAAAATAAATATTTAAAAAATTCAATTTTTTTAAATATTTTATTTTGTAGTTTAACATAGTTGAATTGATAGCCTACAACAATTTTTCTCGCTGTGAATTTTTTCAGTTTGGTAGGTGAGTTGGTGTTGGTGTCGTCCTTAAAACGGAATCATGCAAATTTTTGGCTTTAACGAGCCATTACGCAAAAACTATGCGAGATAATGTTATAAGAGAAAAATTTAGTCACATTTTTGTCTAAAACAAGAAAAAAACTGGTACAAATATAAACATTAAAACATGGTAATGAAAATTGGGGTACACCGCGCCCTCTATGCGCTGACGAATGTGATATGAGGTGAGTGTAGAACAGAAATATTGGCCAAAGGCTGCCACAATCACCGTATTGGAAAATTCGGAGCGACTCCACTGGTAATCGAGTCCGAATCCCTGTGTTGGGAGGCGAGTGCTCTGATCACTTCATTACCGCATCCTCGTTGTGTTCTCAGCTATGTATGAACGACTTATAAGGAGCATGTGACTTCTAAGGCTTCCTACATGCTTCAGAGGAAATAAATACTTCATTGTACAGGCAGCGAGATTGCCGTCAACCACGGCGTTTGTGATGCAAAGAACTTGAGCGTAGTGTGGGTCAATTGTGTGGAAGTTAGGGCTCCATGTCCGTTACAGTATTTGTGCAGTAACTATTGAGAGCTTACCGATAAAGCCAAGAGATAACAAACATTCTGCTGAGAAACGGGATCGGGTACTTGCCTACCGTGACGTCACAGGCGGTACTGGCAGGTTACCAAACTTTGTTAAGTGTTCACGTGGCAATAACGCATAATTCTATATCTGCACGACTTAGTGTTAGTTTGCGTAGACTATACATGTGACTACATTTTCCACTTGTGAAATTTTTTTAGCTATCGTAGTCTTCCCACAGCAGCAAGTATAAGTCAAAATTTGCAAACTACAGGAAAATACAATTAACAAAAACCAACCTACTTACTCGAACGAAAAAATATGTTCACTGAAATAACATATTATGGGCCATATTCTAAAATATTTAAAAAGCGCACAACAATATTAAATTGTATTTTTTAATTGCAAAAAATAAAAAAAATTGTCATAATTTTTAGATTTTTTTAAAATACAAACTAATTTCGTTATGCGTTTTTTTTTTCAATCATTTAACAATATTGTAAATAATATCTTATACCAGTGTAAATTATTTAATTAGAGTAAGATAGTTGGTTTTTGCTATTTGTATGCTACCGTAACTTGTAAATTTTGACTTTGTCATGACGCAAAGGGAAGACTACGAGAGCTAAAAAATTGTATTACTGGAAAATGTAGTCATGTGTAACATCTATAAAATGAACTCTATGTCGTAGAAAGACAATGCCTTAACTTAGCCGCAATGAAAATAAAGACGATTTTTTTATTATTATTGATATTATTCGGCTACAAATATAAATTTATGCATTTTTGACACGCGAACAAAGAACCATCCCAGATTTCGGGAAACCAAGGAAAACTTAATCAGGATGGCCGAAGCCAGGGATCGAACCCGTGTCCTCCCGAATTCGAGACCAACGTGTTATCTTAGCGTTACCTTGCTCGGTCAAGCAGAACGCAGGCGGGTAGTTTGTGGCACCTACATTATTCATTTTTCTTTCCAACACGTTTATGTATGTTGTAGTCTACTGTCCCTTCAAAATTAAAGAATAGCAAAATGTTTAAAGTTTTTGTTGGTTCGTTTGAGAATGTAAGAATATTTTAACTTGAATGCAATATTTTATTGTATGCCCAGAAAAACAATTCGGTTTATTTAGAGAGTCGGTAGGTCTAAGCTAGTTTGATTTAGCTTGGTGTTCTCACAATGTAATTCGTGTATAGTTTTTATGCTATAAATTTGCAAAATGCCCTGTTGTGCAGTGCAATACTGTAAAATGTATAGTAGAAAAATTTTCCCAGCAGTTATCTAACATATATGCCCAAATTACTAAGCGTTACGGAATAAATGGGATTATGCGTGAAAAAGAAAGTACTTATTCAATCAAAGTCGACTTGTCGAGGACAAAATGTTTAGTTAATTTCTCTGAAAACGTTTATGAATAAGATCTACAAAGGAACCAATGGGGAAAATAAGAAAACGAATTTTTAAAACTGGCATGGTAAATCATTTGTTGCTGACAAATGTATTTCCCGCCGAGATGCCAAAGTGTAGTGACTGGTTGAAGAACATGACTTTTAACAGATAATTAGTACCTAATCCAGCGGATATCCGATAAAAAAAGGTGTTGAGAAAATGTTAAACTCAATAAAAATTTAAATAATGCCAACAATACAAGTACTAAATGAACATGAATAAATACTGTGTTAGCCTGATCGCAGTCTAACAGAAGAAATTTGAAACATTCAGGAAACCAGATTTTTAGAAAATGAGCTTAAATTATTCCAAATGCGTTGGAGGACTAAGAAAATAAAAAGTCTGAAAATTTTATGGAAAAAAATGCAACAATACCGCTAAAACTCATGAGCGTAGTAAAAACAAGACTGTGCCCGAAAAATGTCATTAAAGAATTAAGGAAATATTTGAAAGAAATATTTACTCCAAAAACAGATGGACAGGTTGATTAACAAGAACAGAGGACGAATATCGTGGGAATATGAAGATATAGCAGCAGACGTGACATTAGGTTCAACATCAAGGAAATCAATCGTATGCGTATTTGCAGGTCTGCCATTACCTGGGCTATCGACTAGAAAATGGACTTGTAACAGATGTTTGCTACGGCATTCAAAAAGAAGTTCTTTCCGTACTAAAAAAAAAAAAAAAAAAAAAAAAAAAAACAGATAGTTATCGAGCTCGTCCATAGAACGTTTTAACTCTTCTTTCTTTTGACAAAATGAGAATCAATGGTAAAATGTGTTACGACTAAAGTAAAGATAAAATAATACGTTCCCATTCACATCACTCACGTAATAATAGCTAGAGGCATGACATCTAAATGGAAGCAATCTATCTATTACGACTTTGACATCACGAAAGAAAAACTGTTCGAAGTAATAAAGGAAATTATGAAGGAATCTGACTTTGAAGTGGCAGCTACAGTGAGTGATAAAGGGGGCGGGAATGGGGCAGGGAAATCATAGTTTGTGTTAAAGCTTACAAATTTCCAACATTTTTTTATGAATCCAACGGATTTTACGTGGATAGTATGGGTATTTGATAACGTGACGCATCTAATGAAGCTATATATACTATATACTATATAAATAAATAAATAAATATATATATATATATATATATATATATATATATATATATATATATATATATATATATATATATAGGCTGTTCACTATAAACTGAGCACTCAAAATTTTTTTTAAAATATGTTTTATTGAACCAATAGAAGTTAAGGACTTGGACCCGTAAAAATTCATAATTTTATTCAACTTTTACACATCAGATAACATGTCATTTCCCCGAATAAAAAAATAGGGCCCATAGTTTTAGCATAATCACCTATCAAAGTCACAAAATGGCAGTTGCGGTGTAGCCAAAATAATAAAAAGTAATTAACTTGCAGAAACAAGATAATTCATATCGATACTTAATGATGTGAACTACTTCAAGACACTTTTGTAAACACAAAGCGATATATTTTTGTATTTTTTAAAAATTGATGAAAATGAGTAAATTTTTGCATAACTTTGACTTTCGGCTACTACTGAAATATTCAAAACTAAGTTTTGTCAAACATGTCATGAAATGCATTGATACACTGACTTACAGTTCTCGTAATTTTGAATTCATTAGTTAATTACTTTTTTTTTTTATTTTGGCTGCACCGTAATGGCCATTTCGTGACTTTGATGAGTGATTTTGCAAAAACTATGGGGCCTAAGTTTTTTTTATTTGGGGAAATGACGTATTATCTGATGTGCAAAAGTTGAACGGTGTTTGGCACAAATATAAAAAAAATGAAATTTTACGGGTCCAACGCAATTAACTTTTGAGTGCGTTGAAACGTTGATACTGGTTTTTAGTTACATGGAAGTTTTCATATTAAAATTAGTAAAGCTGGCTGCAAAACGGCTTATAGAAAACTTTATGCAGTGCTCGCTTTATCATGTACGACATACGTATGAGATCACATGTTAAACTGAAGTGTTTGCGGCAAATACAGAAAATACTTCACGAAAAAGATCGTAACTGACAGTGCACGACAAAAAAATATAATACGCTACATAATTGTTTCCTCACCATACAACAACTTTACTGTGCAGAATAATTTCTCGCAGAAACCACAGATTTCAAAATGTTTTGATTTGGTTCATATAAATAGTTTGATATGATGAACTCAAGATTAGTGAAAGAAATTAAAACAAAAAGATGGCACGTTGCATTTGGAACATATCCTCGAGAATAGTAAAAAGAAAAAAATTATCTTGAAGAAATTGAAAGACTTCGCAGAAAGCATGAGATTATAGTAGGTAAAACTTCGTAAGTACTGTTTCACAAAGGCACAATAGTGACCGGACTGTGTGACTATATTTTCAAATGATAACCTGAAATATGGTACTCATAGCCGTTGCGTAACTCTAAATTTTGAGTTGCGGGTGGGATGGGGGGACACATTACCTAGTATTCTTAGTAAAAGCACAAATAAAAAGTGTAAATTTACAAGAATTTGCTGAAAATGTATAACTACGGTACTAATTCAATACAATTATTGACTAGAAATTTAATTAACCTTCTGTTAAAAAATAATGTAAAAAGTAATTATTTTACAAGCATTATCATTATCATTTTTAAAAACTATTTTGAAGTTGGAGGGGCACGTGCCCCACTGTGCCCCTTTCCCCCCTGAGGCTACGCCTATGATGGTATAACTTGCCGTGTTAATTACGATATTTTCGAGAACTTCTTTTCTCGTAAAATAAACATTGGGGACGACGACTACCCATCCCCCAAAAAGGTTAAATCACGTATACGACTGAGCTTCTTTGTAAACAAACTGCCTCTAACTTTTCAGCACAAGAAAGATAAATGTAACGAAGATAATGTTGTGATAAACAATACTCGTGGTAAATATAGTAAAGTTTCGCAGGACAGTGAAAACTAACCAACAGAGAAACTAACACAGCTGACTCTTTCAACGTTCACGTGACGAAGAAATCCTTTGTCGGTTCATTGTATCAAGGATTAAAGTTTAATGAATGAAGAACATTGCATGAATGATGGTGAGCAAAATAGAAATTATAATAAATTTTCTAGTGAATAATATCAATTTCTTTTTCTAACACGTTCGTTTCCTACGGAATCCAAACTTCGCAGGGAACAAGGCAGTCTAGGTAAGTTAATGAGTGCAGTTTTACTTGCAATCGCAAGCATAATTTAATTGTCGCGTACACACGTGCACGCACACACACACACCAACACACACACACTAGATCTTCTTAAAATTTCTCTTAGATTGTCACAAAAATGGAAACAAAAATTAAAATATTCTTATTAATAAAATGTAATGGAGAAAAGTTATCTATCGCCCGAATGTATAACTATTTTACAGCAATTTTAAAGTTTTGTTCATTGACAGTCGTTTTGTAAAGTACGGCAAACTTATTACTGTTGACTGTGCTTTTATGCAGTTACTTCGGGAATTCAGAACGGTGTACAAATAATTTACTTCGCTGAGGATAAGAATTTTGTGTTGAAATGTCTATTATAGATATGTGCTTTGGAGACGTATTTGAAAGCTGTTGTCGCCAGAATGCATGAAGAGAAAATATTAATTTATTTTAAAATTTAGTACATTGTCGGTCCTTTAGTGAAATATAGCACATTGATGAATGTTTGTTGTAGGTCTACACACAATCTTACTTTAGAACTCATTAAGGGCGGCCAAGTGATGAAAAATCGTAATATTATGTGCGTATGAAATAGTGTCAGTTTTTAGACGTTACTCGGAAGAACATTTTCCTTTTACAAACATATTCATATATCAGCCAGTTCAATAATGGCATTCCAAAGTCAGAATTTGCATGTTTTTTGTTCTTAGAAGCCGCAAAAACCAATTCACATAATGAAATGAAGAAATTCACATTGAAACATGTCAAGTGCCACTGCTTGGCATGTTTTAAAATCAATTAATGTTTTTTTGTATTTAAAAATTTGGTGTAAAAAATCAAAAATTCTAAATTTCAAAATTTTTTAGTTACAAAAATATGTTGTAATTGATTTTAAAATATTTCAAGAAGTAGCTTCCACGTGAATTTTTATTCTAACTATATTTATTAGTTTTTGGAGCTTTAAAAACATGAAAATTTTGACATTGAAGTGCCTCAGGAAAACTAACCGAGCTATTTTTTGTAAGAGGGAAATGTACTCCCAAGTAGCGGCTACAAAACTAACATTATTACATACAAATATAAAATAACGATTTTTCCTCACTTGAACACCCTTACAGCGATAGTCTGTGTGTACAGCTCTATTGTAGTCGTTGTTTATATATCACAGCCTCATAACCTAACGGCAAATGCTTCATATGATCAACACATAACTGGTATGAATAGATAACGTAGTGCACTTGCAAGGCGTTGACCTGCCAAGCAAAATGTAGTCTGTGCGGAGAAGAGCGAAGGTACCCCAGTGACGTAACTCGACCGACTGCTCTCCCAACCACTTTTATTACACTGTAACCGACTTCTCTTCAAGTATATGCCTGTCCATTCTTGCTTAGCAACACTAATGACGTAACCAAGTTCGTACTAGCACTGTCCAAATTTTCAGTATAGCACACAGAGGTTCTACACTTTACAAGTACACGCAGTTGCTTTTGTTGGACGCGTAACAGGAATTTCTCCCTTAAACGTGAATAAATAGCATACACATTGTAAATACCGTAATTTAGGTTAGGATAGTCTTAAAAAGTCAGTTAACATTGCATTGTAATTAGAATTGTTTGTTTAAAGCGACTAAATTGCACAATTTTGTTTAATGTCATATATGTATGTGTGTTAGTGTGTGTAATTATTTTAATTTTGCGTACTGGCGAGATGCGCAGTATTCCCCGAGAAGTGTCTAATTGTGTCACGACAAATTTGGTCCTTAAGGTTCCTATCTACCTGCACTTGAAACGCACTGCAGCGAGTTACAAGTAATCATATTTGGAAGAAACATTTCAACGTGTATTACGTTTGTACATCTTTGAAAAGAAAACACATTTCAGACAATGTTTCTATCTGTTAAAAAATTAGGATCGCTTATTAGAAACACGATTACCAAGACTCTCAAAATGGCTAAAAACTGCTTTTTTAAACCGCCGTATCTAGGAAAATTTCCAACCGGATTCGAAAAACACAATAATAGAACTAGGCACTGATATTTGAACCATAAGTATCGCAAATAAAATAATCGGTCACCACTTAAAGTCCCATAGGGAAAAAAATGAATAATAGAACAGCTCTGCGCGCCAGTGGCGAGGTTTGCGTGTAGAGGCGATATTGCAATACATACGCCGACCGACGTCACTCTTAACGCTCCATCGGTTTTGTGCCTCACATACACCAACGCAGTCTAACTAGATAAGAACCTTAACACAGCAGGGGAGGGAAAGTTGTAAAACAGGAGGTGAAGGCTAGCAACAAGATTGAGCCGTCGAGGGGAACACAGCTCAGAAGCTGAAAATTGGGCCACCGATAGACGGGACTAGCCCCCCCCCCCTTTCCTTGCTTAGCAAATTAACATTAACTTTGTAATTAGTCATCAGATATTGATAAAATTTTTTAATTAAGTTCAAAATGTATATTAATGTTCATGTGTGTTAATGTGGAAAATATACACTAAATTGATACGGAGGGAATATCCGGGTTTGTTATGGTCGTCACCCACGAGAAACGCGATTGGTTGGAAGTTCAAGGGGAAGTTCCTAGGAGAGTCCGCCGCGTAGGCGCGTAGGAGAAAGTTCGGGGACTTAACCACAACCGTCACGAAGAGTGGACGCGTCGCGCGGGTCGATCCGCGGAAATTCGCAGGAAGCCACGGAGAAAACGGACTCTTGCGGCAACCGCCACGAAGTGTGGACGTTAGTGCGTGTCTTGCGAGTCGCACCGCGAACATTCGCGGGAGGCCGCGATTAAGATCAGACTCTTTCCTAGGTTTCCACGAAGTGTGGTAGAGCCAGGGTCACAGCAATCAGTTATACGAGGTAGTGCTCATCTTAATTGTGGGAGAGGACAGAAACGCAGAGCTTTGTAACAATAAGCACTATAGCGTATCATCTCTTGTGGGAGCGACGAAACAAGTTCGGAGTTTCCGAAGTGTCGAAGGATATAACTATCTGTGTTTTCAATCAGTAACAGAACCCCGCAACAATTAGAGAAAAAGACCATAACAGATGTTTAGCTCTGGCCGCCATAATATTAGTTTGAGCTGACTATGATGTATTGTGGAAGTACTATAGTAATCTAGACTAAGAAAGTTGGTAAGTATGTTCGACATGTATTTCAGCTATAGACTACGTAAAATAATGTACGCCATCAATGTCTCTTGGGACCTTGTAAAAACTTTCCAGAATGTAGTTATATAAGCTACTTATGTATTTTTTTAAAACACTGTCAAGCTGTTATTATTTTTTAAATTGAAAAGTTTAACTGAAAAGTGTCCATAATTATATTTTAATTTAATGATTATTTCGTAAAACGTTGTAAACATAGGTCTTCTCATACTTCAATTCACACATTTATTAATTTTCTGTTGATACTCCCGCCAGAGTATAGAATGGAAAGGCGTAGACGTGCCCGAATAATCTCAACAAGTACGTACCGGGCGCTAGTAAGCTTACATGCTGCCTTAGCCTCATGCTCGTCTTGCTGTCACCGTACTTTGGCCTGCAAGGTCACCAGTAGATAACGTGGGAACTAGCTTAGATGGCGTCTGCTCCACGGTTCAAATTTTGATACGAACCTTGCAGAATTAATTACTTTTGAAGATTTAGAGCTGTCTTGGCTGCGAACATTTGCGAAAAATACTGCACTGTAAAGG
>PNEQ01011020.1:0-47506 GCA_003012365.1 Medauroidea extradentata | reverse complement strand
CCTGTGACGTGTCTACCTACTACTAGCGCCACGCTTCTACTCCTCACGGAACGACTAGTTGTGGTCGAGTAGTACGTCTCCACAGACCGTGTGCCATGAACTCATGTCAGGCGCAGTACACTTCCCCTCCCTGTGACGTGTCTACCTACTACTAGCACCACGCTTCTTCTTCTCCTCACGGAACGACTAGTTTTGGTCGAGTAGTACGTCTCCACTGACCGTGTGTCATGAACTCATGTCAGGCGCAGTACATTTCCCCTCCCTGTGACTTGTCTACATACTTCTAGCACCACAGCACCGGCCATAATACTGTGGCACAGAGAGCTGACTCGGTTTTCGCCACGCTACGTCTCCACTGACCACGTGTCATGAACTTATGTCAGGCGCAGTACACTTCCCCTTCCTGTGACGTGTCTACCTACTACTAGCGCCACGCTTCTTCTTCCCATCACAGGAGGACTAGTTGTCTTGGTAGAGTACACCAGGTGTCTGCCCAGTTTATCTTGCAAGTGGTGTACCTATAAACTCTCCGCGACGCCATTAAAAAGAAAATGAGGCTCATCAGTACTTGTAAGGTGCAGGTCCTCAACGCCGAAGAGAACGGGTCGTTTTGACCCGTTACGACGTGTAACGTCTTGGCAAATAACAATAGACAAGCGCGCCCCGCCTGTTGGAGGGCTTCGAGTCCATTCAAACTGCCAGCGGCTCCATCGATCCTAGCTTCGTCGAAGAAACGTCGAACCGTTGGTGAAACAGTCAAATACCATTCTGCGAAGTTTTGTGTTAAGAGTGTAATTACCTCTATATATATATATATATATATATATATATATATATATATATATATATATATATATATATATATATATATATATATATATATATATATATATATATATATATATATATATATAATCAGGGTGGCCACTCATTGCAACAAAGAAAATTCCCTGATTTCCCTGATAGAAAACCAAAAATTTTTCTGATTTTTGCAAGTATGAAAATAACATTTTGGCATTTCATTCAACACATTTTCCAATCAATATAAACATTTGAATTTCTTTCTGTAGTACTGTCAGTGAACTTGACAAAACATTCATCAGAAATAACTACGAACTTGACAAAGGAGTATAATCACACCTACTAAACGGTAATTTTTTCAATAAAAGTGTTGTAATGCTCTCAAAATGACATTATATTCCTTCATGTTACTTTTGCGGTAGCTCAAAATGAACGAGGCAAGAAAATTTCCTGAAATGTCTCCGATGAACCAAAATTTCCCTGATATTTCCAGGTGACCACAATTTCCCTAATAATTCCAGGTTTTCCAGGTGGGTGGCCACCCTGATATATATGTATATATTCTATTCATGCTCGTATGCTCGAAACTAATTTTTATGATTAAATTTTGACATTCAAAGTCAATATTGACATGAATCAGTACTACAGTAAAATTTTTTTTGAAATTTAATGTGTGCTTTCTGTTGACCAGAATATCTTATACGAGACTGAAATCAATGAATAATAATTAATTATAATAAACTCATTAGACATTTAAATAACTGTTAAGACATTCTAAAATGCCTTACTTGGCTTTTTAAAATAATTAATATTGAACATATCTTACGAACAATTTTAACAAACTCCAAGATTTTAAGGAAACTACCGTCTTAAGGTTGCTGCCTGTGGATGTGTTTTGCTCGTTAGAGGCGTAGACTTGAGGTGCGCTAAGGGCGACGTAAGAGCGTCAAGTCTCATTCTAGCCTCAAGGCACGATTCACTGCAGTAGCGTGCTGTCTTTTCTCGCCGAAAGCTCGACTCTATAAGTTATTAAGTGATGACACCCTTAAATTTAGGACGTAGTTTTTTAAATAGGAATATATGATTTACAAACCTATACGCTGGCAGGAATGATTATCGCGATTTTCTACCATCCATTTGTAATCAGGGACGAATATATAGGCTTTCCTTCTTCCAGGCAAGATTTTCTCCCCTCCCCCCTTCCTTTCACACAATTGTTTCCATCAGTCCAGTCAGCCCAACAGTAATAAATGTATCTTGCATACGTTGTTTTGCGCTCGTGTAAATAACAGCGTACAATTTTTAGTAGAAATACATAAAACCTATACTTACTAACTACCATTATCAAGTATTTTAAGTATGCATTCTAATTATAAATACTGTATTTATAACATTATATGGTGTTCAAGGTTAATAAAAATACAAATCTAGTAAAAGTCTAAATGTTGGTAGATATTGTATCTTTTTTACACTCATTTACATTTTATTTCCAAATAAACATTTTCGGCACCAACAGCGCCCCACTTCTCACCCGGAGCCCGGGGCAGTCTGCCCCTCCCTGCCCCCCTCTAGATCCACCCTGTTTGTAACTATGGTCAGTACTAAGACTATACTTTGGCATCTGTACAGAACATTATACCCTGAGTAATGCTTACTGACTGATGATGGCATATAATTTTTTATACAGGCTGTCCCAAATAACGTACACAATTGGGTAACACAAAGTGAATCCTTTTTGTACTTCTAGTGGTATTTTATGGCAAGTTATAATTCTTCAAATCTTACTTTCATCTGTGCCATTCTTTTACTCTATTGGAGAGTGTTTATTTGTGAAGTATAAACATTGACAGTGTGAGTACATTTTGGAACACCCTTTATAGTAGGTTCACGTGCCTAGAACCAATTAAAAAAACTTTACATAAGTTGTATTGAACAAGTTACTTGATAAGTTTAATAAGTATTTGTCAGGTCAAAAACAATTTCTATTAATTAGACCCGGCAGCTTCGCGAATTAGTTAGAGAAGAGGTTAGATTTCAAATTCCCAAACATGAGAGATGTTTTCGTAATCGGAACACTTTTTTCCTAGACTCGGTATGAAAGATCCTGAACCGATAGTAGACTTGCATGTAAACACTCACAGACTGCCGCGCTACCTTGTCACATGTACAACTGTCCACTCATTGTAGCAGAAGATAATGTACAAGTATCTGAAGACATAGTGTATATAGTACTGTGCAGTCCAGCCCACTGGTTGTTGAACACGCGACTTTTCCCGGTCTGTATTCATCGCTAGAGATTGTGAAATTGCGCGAATTCAATGACCTGCATGTTAGAATCAAATATCCTATGCATACTCAAGCCCGTCTATTCGTTCATTGTCTGCTGTTCCACTGAGTAGCAGCTAGTGGACAAATGGTCGGGACTTGAGTATGCATAGGATATATGATTCTAACATGCAGGTCATTGAATTCGCGAAATTTCACCATCTCTACTCATCGCTTTTAAAAACCCGCCTTGTTAAGAATAATGATAATATATTTTATTGTCTGCTTAGATGTTGAAACTTAAGTATGGTGAAACCTATACATTCTCTGGGCATTACTGACAGTGCTATGTTTATATTAAGTAGTGCTTGAAAGACACAAACTTACCAAAAGGAAATAACCAAGGTTTCTAAAGTTCTGACATTACCGTGAATAGCCCTACAAACCCGAAGTCGTAATAAAATAAATATACCAAAAGTGACACATGTGACAGTATTATGTTACTGTCTAATAGGAGTTGTGGCGATTCTACTAATTGGTCAAGTGTACCCTGCAGGTCTTGTACACACACGTTACTATTACAGTACAGCTGCCCCTCGAACAAAGCTGGTTTGTTTCCAGTCCTAACCACGTCGGATCACAACATGTCGTCTTAGAGAACAGCATCTTACAATCATGTTTGCACAGCGGGCACGATTTCGAGCCCAGGCACGAAACACGACGGCAATGTTCCATTTTTTATTTGAAGTAATTTCACTTTAGATTTCGTTGCTATAGGAACCCCTATCCTTTGGGTGAGTAAAAGGGAGAAGGGTAAAAAACACGAGGGTAGGAAAAAAACTGTGGGGGTGACTCGTACATAAAAAAAATCTTGGATCGATATTAACTCTTTTCCCCTTCCAGCCCTGCACGCCTGGGCAATCCGCAACTTTCCCTTCGCAGAAGAAAAGAGGTTCGTGTAGGATTCTCTTCAGACTGCGTAGCGTTCCCAAGAAAGACGAAGGAAAAAAATTTTTTTGAAGGAGAAATTGACGAAAGGAACATATTCCGCCATCCTTTACTTTTCTCGATACAGTAGTTCCTGAAATTTATTCTTGTTCCTTGTGTTCTCTCCTGTCCTTTTTATTCACTCTTTCCTTGGGTTCGCAGCTTTTCTTGGAAGAAGAAAGGTGTGCAGCTTCTTTGAGCAAGCTGGTGTGTCTTGTGTGCGGGTGAAGGGGAGAGGAAGTGACGGGTTAGGTGAGGCGCGGCGCTCCCATGGCAGGCAGGGACAACACTGAGAGGCTTGAGAATGCCTGCTTGTCATTGGTGATTCGTGTCAACCCGTCGTCCCAGAATACCTAGCTGTACAGAGGCGGAACGGCGTGTGGCGGTGCTTTTGACGTAGGCGTATTTGATCGTTTATCGTCTGCACGGGGTGCTATATATGTACACTTTATGGGGGAGTGTTAGACAATTTTATTGTATTTCTTCAGTTTTTTAGTCAAATCATTTATTGAAATTGTATTATAAAAATTGTATATTCAACAAAGCATAGGATAATAAACTGCTTGACATAAATTATAGTGGAATCTTTCATTAATTTGTCATGCAGGAACATTGCAAGAGAATTACAGGTTAAGCTTTCAAGAATTATTTTGCAATGACTATGCATGGCAAATAAATGAAATATATCTTGTGCTTTGTCGAAGGGAATATTTTGATAATACAATTTGAGTAAATGTTACGGTTCAAAAACTGAAAATACAATAAAGTGGTCTAACACGCCGTATTAAATATCACTGGAGTGATGAAGGAAAAATTTGTCAATTCGTCAGGACCAGTGGCGTAGGTAGAATGTAATGGCAAAAGGGGGGCACTCCTCTAGATTAATTTATTTGCAAAAATATACCAAGCCTATATTGTTTTACTCTTTTTTTCACTGGACCTACTAACATAACTAAAATTATGTTACATGAAACAAATATTTTTCAGCACTGTGTATTCTTGTTGATTAATGAACGTTAATATTAGCAACAATTGTGCAGTCAAATCCCGATTATCCGCGCTAATGCAGGGGGCCGATGCCTCGGATAATTCAAAATCACGGATAGTCCACTTTTTACCTTTTCTTAGATCTCAGCAGAAAGAAATAAGTTCAAATTAATTGCTTCAATAACAGGTAGCAATTTAATACAGTATGCTCTCGATTATTCGCATTAATGACTTAGAGGTATGCACTAATAATAAAACAAATCACATATATATCACTTGTCCAAAATAAATCTCGTTAATCCATTCATGCGCGACACAACCAGTTAATATATTGCGCAAATTGTTTCGCTTACTGGAAAATACTTAAATCTTCTACAAGCTTTTCAAAATATTATTGCTGGCTTAATACGTTGGTGAACATTATGCGAGTAAACACAGCCTGTGTTTATATGTACCAAACATATTTTTAAAACTTTTTTTACTATTTAAAGTGCAATATTTTGCGCGGATAATCTGACAATCAGATAACCCGCACACGGATAATCAGGAGTCTACTAAAGTCGCGAAAATTTTTTGTGTCAACGTACGACTGAAAGCGCAATAGTTTATTGCATTACACATGGTTGGACGATAACTGACCAACACGTCATACCTGTCTACATATCAGTCACAGATTTCAAATATTACATTACTAGGATCATCTTTGGCTCTGCTAAAACAATTTGACGTACAGACAGCCAGTAATATAAACAAAGATACTGACATGCTGAACGTAAGTTGAAACTCAGCAAACAGTCTAGTTTACCAGCGATAATTCTCAATCCGTATATAACTAGGGCCAAGATTTTTGCCCCACTTTGTTTCAGTGTCTCTCGTCCACATTGGCAGCTTTGCTTCATGGTTATTGGCAGCGTGTCTTTGTTCAGACATATTTCATTTGACTGCACTAGTCAAGAGTAAGATTATTGTGACTCCTTACGTTTGTGATTTGCCGAGACAAGTGAGAGTAAAATTATCCAATCACAGACGATGTAGCAGAGCTGTAGATGAGCACACAACGCATTGAATCGAAATGTTGCAAAAATCTTTTCGCCATAAAATCGTGGCTATGACAATAACGGTACCGCAACACCACACACACGTCTGTGATTTAAAACTCTGCATCAGTCGCCATATTGAATTATTTTATACTTCGCTCTTATGAAGTTCTGAGAAGAAATTGTGGAATTCAATGTTGTAATATCAATTCTATTTACCTTGCGCTACAATAAGATCATCGCAGTTGAACTTTTAACGTAGGGCCTATATGTATGTCGTAATCAGCCAAGAAAATTAAGAATGTTAAAAAAAATTGGTGGACTAATTACGGATTAAATATACGTTAAAAGTTCAACTGCGATGCTTTTACTGTAGCGCAAGGTACATAGAATTGATATTATAGTAAAAAATTTCACATTTTTCTTCTCAGAATTTCATAAGAACGAAGAAAAAAATTATTCCATATGGCGACTGATGTCGAACCTTAAGGCGACCGCCTACTCCACACTTTAAATGCGTTGCAGCGTGTTCGTAAACAGTTTTTTCTACGAAAATATTCCCCGTGTGCCCATTGTGCCAACGTACGAAAAGAAAACAAACTTTATACAAGGTCGGAACCTCATTGTTAAGACGCCACGCTTATTAAAAACGCTGTTTCTAAGCGCTCCAACATGGCCAAAAACTGCCTTTTCGGATTTCCGTACTTCAAAATGTACTAACCGGAGGTGTGTGGAACTCAGATTGCGATCTGCGCTGAACATAGTTGTAGACTTTCCACCAATAATATTATATGGTCACCGCTTGATGTCCCATAGTAAAAACCGTTCGGCGGAAACTTTGCACGCTAGTTCAGCGCTTGGCTCGTTGAGGCGACGCGGCATTTGAACTAATTGGGGCTAAATTATTTTCGCGAAATTGCACGGCCCTAACAATAACATACAAGTATTATGAGAGTGTGGCCCTTCCGAAGTGAAACCTAGCTACTATACTGGTCAGATTTTAAGGCGACCGCCTACCTGCCTTGTAAACAGCGTTGCAGCGTGCTAGCAGAACTATTTTTCCTAAGAAACTTCTAAATGTGTCTCTTATGCGTAGATTTACGAAAATAACTAACACTTCAAAAGATATCGGAATGGTCGTTTCAAAACATCACGTGAATTAGAAGGATCATTTCGGAGTCCTTCAAAATGGCTAAAAACTGTTTTCCCAAACTATTATATCAAAACAACTACTCACGGGGTTTGTGTGAAACTACGGTAGAGATGTTAATTGCGTTTTGCCTCAAACTTTCCACCAATAAAAATATGGGATACCACTGCACGCCGTTTCGGTGTCTTGCGGTAGAGGCGATACCGCACCAGATGAGCCAGACAACATCGCCCTTGGCGCCTTGCCTCACTTACACTAACACACAACCACTAGGCAGGCGCCTTAAGGACATTTCAGAGAGAACACTGTCCCATACAAATATATAATTACGATTTTATCGCGTTTGAACACCTTTACGGTCATGAACCATAATTTCTACTGCTATGACGATAATATTTTTTTTATTAGATCCTAAACGAGAGTAGATATCGAAAAAAAAAAAAAAAACTGTAGCACAGTAAATAGCGTATGTTAAGAATTTTTTTTTTCATGGCAACATACACAGTGGGTCTAATTATCATTAATGAACTCATTCGCTATATATATATATATATATATATATATAATTTTGGTCTAGAAAACCATTTGGCTACGTAGTACAAGTAATTTTCAACAAGCCTGTGCAACAATTTTTTTTTTTAAAATCTGCTCTCGTTTGGAAATAAAAAATAGTTATCGTGAAAACAGAGGAAATGTAGCAACATGGCCTTTTAATGAGAGGTTTCTTGAGTAATAAGGCGTTGTATACTTAGGGGTGCGGTCTACCCCAATTTTCATCACCATTTTTTAATTCTTTATTTGTAGCAGCTATTATTTTTCTTATTGTAGACACAAAATGTGACTAAATTTGCCTCTTACGAAATTTTTTATTGCTCATAGTTTTCGCGTAATGGCTTGTTAAAATCATATTTTGCACGTTTCCATTTTAAGGGCTACACTAAAACCAATTGATTTACTAATCTAAAATAATAAAAAAAAATCACAGTGGATAAAGCTATTGTAGGCTACAATGACATGCTTATAAAAATTAAGAATAAAAATTATTTGTATTAAAAAAAAAATGCTGAAACTGAAAATAACAATTAAAAAAATTAAATATTTGTTTTAACAACAAATAATTTTTATTCTTTATTTTTAAGAGCATGTCATTGTAACCTGCAATGCCTTTACCCACTGTGATTTTTTTAAGTTTGGTATATCAGTTGGTTTTAGTGCAGACCTTAAAACGGAAACACGTAAAATGTGACTTTAACAAGCCATTACGCAAAAATTATGAGAGATAAAAAAAATGAATAAGAGCCAAACTTAGTCACTTTTTTGTCTAAAATAAGAAAAAATATCTGGTACAAATAAAAAAAAAATGGTGATGAAAATTGGGGTAGCCGCGCCTTTAACCGGTGGTTACGGTTGGCAAAACAAACGGCAGTCGCACTAAAAGTTCTTCAACCGAGTAGCCTTCACTCTGGTAATGCTGGTGTAAACATTACCCCACGTAGTACAGGAAGCCGAACTGATCCAAACTGTGCTAACAAAGCTACTGGTAAATGACGTGGTTATCTAATAAACGTTCTCGGTTGCCACGGGCCGTTCTCGTAAAAAAAAAATTATCTGGCTCAGGGACAGGAGCAGGGTGGTTTTTTTTCTACCTCTGCTGCTAACCGCCCTGTACCGTTCTGTTCGACAGCACGCGCCCGCCTCTCACCCCCTTCGATTAACCCGGTGGAAGAAGGGTGTGGGGGGGATATTATAGGTATAAAGATCGGCAAGGAGTTGAGGGATAAAAAGAGTGCGCGCAGACGTCGTGGGATGAGGGGAAGGGGTGGGTGAAGGGATAAGGGGTTGCCAGGGTGCCACGCGAGTACCCCAAGAACCCCTTATTTACCCCCATCCCCCTCCCCTTCCATAGTTATACGTCTCGCGTGATCGGCGCGTCGATAGCAAACAGCTGACTTTCGGCGCAGTGTTTACCCTCGCGGAGTAAAGTTTCTAGGTCACGAGGAGTGGATGGAGCGGAGGAAAAAATAAAATAAATAAAAACTGGCGATTTTTCTCCGTGAAGGTTTTTTTAGGAGGGTAGTTCGAGGAGCAGGGGTAAGATCTCGAGAGCACGTGCGATGCGTCGTACGGTGGATTTCGGAAGGGGAAGGGGGGGGGGCGCATTCTAGCTGTAAAGTAACATGTCGCGAATGTATACAGAGCCTGTTCAGAGCACGCGTGAATTTATTTATTTTGACTTTCAGTGAGTCGGCTACATTGCCTTTTCTTATAATTAATTATTTCATTATATTAACATGAAATAATTAAACAGCCAAAGAATTAAATACGTAACATCTTATAACATTCTACGAATATTATAAAATTAATCTAAAATTTATCTGATTTGTGGCTAACTACACTTCCAAATTAATTAACTTATATCGGCCTACTAGTGAATGTCATTATTATTAATATAATTGAAATATGCAGCTTACTCGCTTGTAAAGATAACCGTTCAACTTCGGTAACCAGCCCCTAATAAACAAAAATTATAAATACAAAAACGACAAGGAATTACCTAACCAAAAATTAAATAGAATTTAAAAATTAAACTCAATTCAATGTAATACGTAAACTGCTGAAAATATAGGCTGTAAGATAATTATTGTTATTCATTTGGCACTTTTAACAAAATTTCATTCTAAGGTAGTTTATCACAAACCGTGTTGGAATTAATGCTTTTTGTCCAAGTATGGTTGTTTAGGAACACTCATTTAGTACACATAATTAAATCTCTCTGGCGATTATCTTATGAATCCGTAACACCTGACTAAGATCGCGTAATTATTCAAGTATTATTCTTCATTCATAACTATATGCTCGAAATTTCAGATTTCAGGTAATGCGTGTATAAATATTACTGACTAAATCCGAAGGAATAAGTAAAATGCTTAAGCGCTAAAATACGACAATTTAAATAATATTATGATTTGAAAAATTTACCACATTGATTTTTTTTTTACTATGCGTCCAAATTTTGTTCGGCGTGATATTAAGTTAAATGACAGTTTCAAATGCATTCCTACAGTGTTATTTTCCTACTATTCGGTATAAAAATGTGTCTGAACTGGTTAATACACTAGAACAGACCTAACTCCTGACATAAAGACACAGATTTCAGGTTAAATCTGTTCTTCAAATTGTAAATGCTTGTCAAATAAAATAACTGGCTTTTTTTTACTTTTCATAATACAAATGACTTAAAGTGTGCAGTCTCGTTGGTTGTGCTGAATTTTCCGTTTATGATTTATAACAGTATTCGCATTAATACTACAAAAAGGCGTACTATAGCCGTTCCATATTTTACGTATGACTTCATAGTTAGTCATCAATTTATACTTCCTAATACCTCTGATTTCGGCAATCATATATTTATGATATTAAGAATAATAACTGCAGACATTACGTTGTAATGGCATATGTTATAGATTGATTAATGTATCGCAAGTTGACGAGGGAGCAATAATTACACAAATTTTAAATAAATATTTCTAAAAAACTAAAACAAGGAAAAAACCGTTAATTCTAACGGTTTTTTAAATGTAAAAAATGCTAATAACCAAATAAATCCTTCACAGTGAACTAAAATTTTAGAAATTAATACTTTTTACTGTTTCCATTAGTTCACATTAACATCACGTGATCTACACACGCATTTAGAATTAAGGCAGGTAAATATTAATGGATTCAAAGGTAAGCTGTATTTTGCGTTTATGCTTTGTGACTTTTGTTTAATTTGCCCGTTACTTTTTAAAGTACAAAAAAAATCATAGTGTATAGTTTCCCTAGCATTATTTCATCGACATTTTTTTAAAATTTGATTTCTCAATTTAAAAATTGCAAAATTGAGTATGTAAGCAGTGCGTGTACAAAACTAGCAAGCACCAATAATGTTATTTGCTGATTTGTATTATTTTTGTTTGTGTGAGAAAGCGAAAGAGATTAAAAATTGACAAAAATTGTAATGTTACACAAGAAAGTAGGTATTTTGGAGAGTCATGTTTAATTTACCAGTCCCGGTTTGGTTAGACACATTTGGTTCCATGACGATATAAAAGAGGACGTAATAAAATTTATTACTAAATATCAGATCACTGGCAACCTTCAAATATTTGTGTAGACAACATTTTAAATTGTGAAAAATACGAAGTTTGAATTGATTTCGCTATTCACATGCCTAGCTAACACTGCAAGCCTACCATTGTACTAGATCATCAAATAAAAAATATTTGGCATATTTACAGACACAAATACGAAAAAGTTAAGACTTATTATCCATTCTATTATAATCACATACAATGAAATAATTAAACCCACAAAATATATTCAACGTATGAGCGGCATGCTCTTAAAAGAATTAAGTTTAAAAATTTCAGTAAGACGTTACAACGTAAATGTTCACGGTGCAACGTCCATAACTGAATATTCTAACTTAAAATCCAATCATTCGTACAAAATAAGAATAAAATATAACGGAAGTTGCTGCTAATGGCAGTAGCCACCGTATGACATGCATTAAATTCAAGTGACACCGTTTCCGTAAATATACAACTATATCTGCTTAAAAGTACTTCTGTTTGCATATGTAAATCAGTCTTGTAGGATGTGCTGTCAGCAAGAGGTAGATATATATTATTTGTACGATTATGACCCTGAATATGTTAAGTCTTATTAGCTATGGACAGAGTACATATTACATAATCTCGTGGTGGTATAAATGGTCAATGGGGGGACACATATTGTAAAAAAACTGTTTCACTAATCGCTACAATCATGTATACTGACATCAGGCAGAGTTTCACACTTTTGTATCACGAATTATACAGTCTCCTAAAACAAGACAAGTCACGAGAGATAAAAGCCACGACCACAGTAGGCCTAAGTAGTTTTATTTTATAAAATCCTAAAAGGGAGCAGAAATCGTGAAACAATCACATATATGTGTTGGAAAAAGTTCTTGTTAAGTTTTTTTCAAAGCAAATAATTGTATAATTGTGGCTAATTATCGACTTAATTAAAATATTTGACTTAAAATCACAAATAATAAAAAATAATATTGCAGCAATGCTTAACTGCCATGGTGGACCCAATGAATAAATATAGAGTCTAGAATCTGGTATTTTACTATAATGTAGTAGAACTGAAAATTCAGTTTGAATCACAGCCAGTAGTTCAACTTAGCAACGTAGACAGATTGTTTGTGTTTCACCAGTGTGTGAAACTCTGCCGATTACTAGATCTGTATTCTAAAACTAATACATCTGAACTTGCACAATCAATCAGTTCTGGCAAAAAAAGCTACAACAGTAAAAAAATCACTGAGATATATTTACAGAGCGTACTTATCTTTTAGCATACCGAGCATTATTGAGCTTATCACTGCAGCCAGGGACCTTAACGTCATCATAGCTATAGCTTGACTTATGAAGACTATGCGCCAGTTGTTGTCTTCCGCGTTTGATGCGAGGAGATAGCGAAGCGATAAGGTTCATCTTTCCACACTCGACGGTAACAGCATCGCTTCTATTCGCCTCGCGCCAAACTGGTGTGAAGTGTTTTGTTTATTTCTTATTGAACTTAAAGCGGCGACCCTACAATTTTGTAGCAAAGACCGACGCATTCTTTCAACGTTGTGTTTTACGAATCCGGGTTTTATT
Organism: Medauroidea extradentata; assembly: GCA_003012365.1. Lineage (NCBI taxonomy): Eukaryota > Metazoa > Arthropoda > Insecta > Phasmatodea > Phasmatidae > Medauroidea > Medauroidea extradentata. The sequence continues at coordinate 34,586 of PNEQ01011020.1, read as the reverse complement.
TTTATAATTACAACTGTCTTTTTAAAAAAATCCGGTTTTAGCCATTTTGCGGAGCCCTAAAATTTGTTTATAATAAGCATGTTGCATTTTTAAAATGATAGAAGCCTAGTTTTAACCATGTGTTCTTTTTGTTGATAAACACACTGTGGATAAGTTTAGTTGTGCGTAGAAAATAATAGGCGCGGGCCGCTACAACATCGTTCGTGCGTCAGGTGCACAAGCCTCTTAAACGTCCTGATTTAAGCATATAGTTTTAAAATGGCTAAATTGGACTAATCTTCTTGGAAGTTTAGACAGTGAGAAAGTTTAAAGTGGCGCGAGACGCCTATGTATTTTGCTCCTAACTTATCTGACTTAATTTGACTTAAACGATGCGACTTTCAGTTAACGAACCAAGTTGTGCAAACTTTGACTACTTTGTTTTGTAATCCTAGGTTTATAAACTGTAACTATTTTCTTGTGTATCTTTCATTTACAAAACGACTTCTAATTTATTTGTACAAAGAAAGGAATGTTGCAATTAGTGCTAGTAGTAGCTACGTTGGTTGTTACCGTTCAATGATTATTATTGTTTGTATTTAGTTTTGTATGGCTTCACCTTGTATTGTGGCTCGAGGGATGAGGATGGTGCCATATTTCCGTTATATTGTGTGGTACTTGGTACAACTTCGGTTCAGGCCTTAGTTTTAAAAATTTGGCCTTGTTGTTGTAAAACATTTTTGACAGCTTTTTTGAAACTCTCAACGCTGCACAAATTTACTAATTAAAAAAATATATTTTAACTTATGGTAAATGTGGCGCTAAGAACTACCCATACAACCACTTACATCAAACTGTCTACCGAATCATGTGTTGTGCTCTTACACGACCCAATTATTACAATCAAATACCCAAGTAAAATCAAGATATGTCACGCCCGATATTTGGTGTGAACTTGACCTCTCGTACGAGATTCGCATGTACCTTGCATCGTGAATGCGTAAGTGTGCTTAACGGAAGATCCTCAGGTGCATTCTCTGCGACAATAGGCAGAATTTCGTTTTTTACTTTACCGGAAGAATTACTTATAAAAAAATTATATGAACATACTGCAGCAAATCCAAATCACTGCATTCCAGCAGAGTTACCAATTGAATCTTAACCTATTGATATATTTTTTCACATACTTTACGGAAGACGAATGGTGTAGTTAAACTATTTCAGATGGAGGGGGGACAGAAATTGCTGCGTAATCTGGTAGTAGATAAGTAAACAACACAATTTTAAATCTACACGTTTTTTTTTAAGTCAGTTTGTGCAAATTACAAAGCAACAATCCTAGATATTGACATTAGCCAAAATTTTGGACAAACATTTACCCAGAATGATTTATTTGTTAAGCGTAATTTGTTGCGTTGCAATTAATACGGGATTTCGGCGTCAGAGGTTGTTTTTCAGAAATAACGTTACTAGAGAAACATTTTTGCTCAGAAAATTTGTAAAACCTAGTGTAAGAGTTTGCTGTTTTTTTATTTATGCAAATTGACTGAGGAAAACCTACAGTTTCAAACAGAGATTTTTTTTTGCACAGAGATATGTACCATGCTCTCTCAGGTCCTGTGTGCCTAGCCTAGAAGGTGCTTTAGAGTGATCTACCGTCTGTCTTATAGTGTATTTCCGAATCTTCGTCGAAAACTATGCGAGGTCAGATCTGAAGGAAGAATTTCCCAACTGTGGAGAGGTGCAGAAGAAAAACTTGTGGGTGCCCGATGGTAGCGTAACAAATCGACCCGAACTCTTCATGAATACCTTCTGCCTGCTTCTTGTGTATTCCTATCTGTTCCAGCCAAGTAACCTGACCTGGTGGGAGGGATGAATATTGGCAGAAACATCCCTCGTTGGAACAGGAAGGGGGTGGGGGTAGCATCCCTTGTTGAGGAACCAGCCACTTCCACAACAGGCCACGGCGATGGCTTCCCAAGAGTTCACTGAACCCTCTCCCCTCCCATTTTCCCCCAAACCCAGGCCGCCCACAATTTTTGCCTGACCGTGGAACCCTCGCGCATATTCAAGCCGATTGTGTAAGCCCGGCCTCTTAGAAATGTTTTCCTGTAGAGTCTCGGATTCTGGCAGGTTTCTGGGAGGGGGTGGGACGGATTGGGACGTTCTTTGACCCTGTTGTGGTGCAGTGATGAAGAGAGAGAGAGAGAGGGGGGGGGTGTTGTGTTGCGTGGATACCTGGCCACTCTTCGGCTCTTCGGCCAGTTTGCTGTCACTAGATCCAAGCCGAAGAGAGACTGTCTCAAACCCAGAGAAACTATGCCATATTGTATTTTTTTAGCCTTTTTTTAAGTTCTGAGAAGAAAACTGTGAAATTTGTAACCATAGCGATAAAAACATCACAGTTCAACTTTTAACATGCATTTAGGCCACAACCAGTCCAAAATGTTTCAATATTTTTAATTTACTTGACTAATTACGGCCAAATATACGTTAAAGAGTTCAAGTGCGCGGCTTGTACTGTAACGCATGGTAAACATAATTCACGCTGTAACTACAAATTTAAAAATTGTCTTCACAGAACTTCAGAAAAAGCAGAAAATAAGATAATTCAATAATGCGACTGAGAACCTAAACAAAATGACAACCGTGAACTTATAGAAAGTGGTTGGAAATTCCTTTTGCAACGTCCTAGGCCTGGCAGTGCGTTCGTCAGATGAAAATAAATTGTATATAATTTAATTTCATAATTTCTGAGATACTGGGGAGCGACGATTCATTGCTTCCTTTAGTAATCAATTGAGATGAGTCGATATATTTTACCGCTCTAATTTTGGGCTAGTCATGTCTGGTAATCCATTACTAAGAGAAAACCTGTGTCTTCTTGAGCACTTGTGCACGGAATGCTGATAACGTGTTTCCTAGCAATTTGAAATTAGATTGTCTTCAACAAAGCAAATGTTGTTCGCATAGAAAGTGTTGGCTGCACATTAGTAGCAAATAAAACTGATACCGACCTACTAGGAACAAAATATATCTGTAAACTCACAACTGTTCTTGAAGAAGTAAGCACTTTGAAGACTGTATTGTCAATGATAGTTATTATAAAATATGTATTATTATGGTTCCTGGCGTTAACGTTTGAGTACAGTTTAATCTGTACGAGTCGTGTTTTATTATTTACACTACTATGTTATATTTAAACACGGAGAAAAAAATAAAACAAACAAAAATTTCAGAAGTATTGTATTTTCATGTCAATAACTGACCAAACCGTAATATGTAAGTTCTCGTTAGCAATTCGCTTTTTCCATTAAAGAAATGATAAGTCAGCTCTGAAAATATGTCACAGTGAACCATTGCTAACATATGCCAAAAATATTATATTATGTAATTACTTTAAAACATTACTGAGAACATAGTTACCGGTTGCAACATTATCACAGGTTTTTAATTGGTGTTGGTTTTTGGAAATTACCAGTCGGTTATTACAAAACTGTGGCTGTTGTAATTAAATCGTACAGTATATGCACCTGTCAACCACACATTTTCAAACAACCCCTAAACTATTCACCTAGAATACGGAGACTTTATAAACTACAGGTTGAGATATTTCCTATTACTTACGTAAAATTCTTGAAGGTAACTTACCTGACAACCTTTCTTTCATTTATTTGCATGTCCAGCGCTCGCCGTCCTGAATTCGTTAAAAGAGCCTTGGAACTTGACTAGAGAGCATTTAGGAACATTGGTCAGAACTCGATTTCAGATTTGGAATATTTTGGGTGTATTGTTCATTGTATAACGTTTACATGTGTGGTTTTGTGGGTGAATATCTACAATGCAATTGAGTCTGTCAATATATGTATATAAAAAAAGATATTCATGTGACAGTATGACATTTACGTGAGCTTGGCTTGTGGTTGGAGAACTTAGGATTTTCTAGGAATTACTTTCGCAACCGAAGCAGTTCGAGGACATGGGGAAGTTGAGGATCTCCGCGGGGAGGGGAGGACGACGTGCGCTAGGACAGCAGTCGACGGAACTTGGGGTGACGATGGTGAAGGTACCGCGGAGTCTCCTCCGGCTCGGACAGCGGCGAGTCGGCGGCGCTGTAGCCGTTGTGATTGCCCGTGCTCATGGACAGGTCCTCCGGCTCCGTCTGCTCCGGCAGCACCGACACCAGCGACAACGGCGCCGGCGGCAGGGCCGGTGGGACCCGCACCACGTGCCGGACTTCTTGAGGCTTACGAGTCCGCTCCTTGCGCACGCTGCCGTTGTTGTTGTGCAGCGCTAGTATCAGCTGCGGTCCCTCCTCCTCCTCGTCCTCCTCTTCGTCTAGGTCCTCGTCGTCTTCGTTCTCCACCGCCAGGTCCCCCTCGTCGACGTCGTCGTCGTCCACCTTGCTCGCGGCGGGTGGTCTCCGCCCCGCCGCCCCCGGCCGCTTGCCCGAGCACTTGTGGTGCATGAGGTGGTGCCGGCGCCGGAACCTCCCCTGGCACTCGCCGCAGCCGAACGGCTTCTCGCCCTTGTGGATGAGCGTGTGCGCCTTGAGCTGGTTCGAGTCTGAGAAGCGCGCGGCGCACAGCTCGCAAGCGTACGGCCGCTCGCCCGTGTGGACGCGCAGGTGTCGACGCAGGTTCGCCACCTGCACGAAGTGGCGGTCGCAGTGCGTGCAGTGGTACGGCTTCTCGCCCGTGTGCAGACGCATGTGCGTCTTGAGGTGGTGGTCCCGCGTAAAGCGCTTGCCGCACTGAGCGCACGCGAAGGGCTTCTCGCCAGTGTGCGTGCGCTCGTGGTTCTGCAGGACGTGCTTGTAGCCGAAGGAGCGCTTGCAGACGGAGCAGGTGAAGAGCTTGCCGCCGGGGGGAGGCGCGGCGGCGGAGGTCGGGGCAGGGGCGTCACCGCTGCCGCTGGACGGCGGCGACGAGCCGGAGGTCGGCGGCGACGGCAGCTCGGGGGCGGGGGCGGGCTCGTCGCGGGTGCGGGCGCGCCGCCTCCTGGGGGCGGCGGTGGTGCTGGTCGTGGTGACGAGGTGCTCCGGCCAGGGGTAGGCGTGTTGGCGGTAGAGACCAGGCGCCGCAGAGGCGAGAGTCGCGTGCAGATGTAAGGGGTTGTGTGCGAACAACGCCGCTGGTCCGAGCAGAGACAACCCCGCAGCCGCCGCTGCTGCCGCCGCAGCATTGTTGTTATTGTTGTTGTTGGTGTGGCGGTCAGCGACCACCGAGCCGTTCTTCATGGCGTGCGAGCGCGTCACGCCCACCAGCCCGCCTCCTGCAACAACATAATATACGCCATTCTTAAGGCCTTGTTACGGAGTTTTGCAGTGATTTCGAAAATATTTTTTTTATTGCTACCTAATACTCATATCAAAATTTCGCTGCACAGTTTTGACACTTATATGTTATAATTTGTAGCTGAATTTTTTTGTAGAACTATACTGAACGATTTTTTAGTTTTCATTACCCAAAGTACCACGTTTTTCGTCGTGAAAATAAGCAAAAATGAAGGAAATTTTCTTTTGCTGGCGAATGGTACATTATTCTAAAAAACGCGTCCACGGTATTGTGCATCATATGATTGCACATTGACTCAAATTTTTTTCAAAACTTTTGGTTAAAAAATATTTGAGTTATAGGCACCAGTCTGAAAAAAAAAAAACTCGGGAACAAGCCCTTAAAGCCCTATTACACGATTACATTTTGCTTCAATTTTCTTTAAAATTTGTTGCATTCGATGTCATGTGACGCCATGCTGACGTCATAACCGCGACCATTTTGTTTTTCAATCTATTGAATGTCGTGAATTTCGTCAAAGATTTTCGTTTCGAACATGATTGAAATGTTCGTGAATCAAATTATTTAAAACTATAAAAGAGGTTTTCCTAACATTATTAATTCAAATAACATATTTATTGTATTCTGTATTCGAATTATATACAATATTAAAAATAACAATTTTAGTTATTATTTACTAAAATAATAAGAAAAATATTGTATTTGACTAAACCAAGTATTTTTGCGTCGCGCAGGGTTAGCAGATAATTATAAAACAGATAAATTATTTATTTTGAGCGTCATTTATTTATACATTGTGTGATAACTTTTCAAATGGTACCTTCAAAGTTTATTGAATCAAATTTCTTGAAGCGTCAAAACTTCATACGTCGTTCCTATGCAAGTGCATGGTGGTTGCCACTTTGATCTCTAATATGTTTTGTTACTGTGAGGTGAAATATGTCTATCGAAGAAAACTGCATTTTTGACGAGTGATCACTTACTTTAAAGTCCTTTATAATGTGTACAGTTTTGACCCTGAATATTAGTGATGCCTGCACTGTTTATATTACTTACGCTGCTATGATTGTTTTAATAGTTCGTTAATTTATAACCGCAAGAAAGTTGCTTTTACTGTGGGCAAGTTCGTAAAGCAGAATAATTTAACCTTGATACTTCTTTATGGGAATTCTATAGGATTTAAAAAAAAAACCGTGATACGAAAAAAAACAGTGTGTTCGGTACAAGTATGAAATAATGAATATTCCGATGTCGAGGAGTTTTAAAAGCGTCTGTGAATGTTTTCTCCTATGCCTGAAAGATAGGCAGCAAGGCGCTGTCGCGTGCATTGCGGATTGCCTGCCAATCAGGCGTAAGCTCTATCATTGTGCCTTCCCTGTCGCAGTGTTGCACATTACAGTTTTTGCAGTAGCTACAGGTAACAATTTTCAAATGTTAACATTTATAATAATATAGTCTCAGAACGATGTAGGATTCACTTCTTTGCTTGCCGTTTATAGTTGCCAAACTCAACGTTCACAGGAAAACATTTTACCCCGCTCGAATTCCAGCATTACATGAAAGCGGAATATTGCTGAAGATTTAAGCCTACATTATGGCTCAACAACAGTCGTACTATTGAAATTTTATTTTATTTTTCGCGTGTTAGAAATTCTGAGAAAAAATTATAATTTCACTATTATAACGTGAATTATGATTACCTTGCGCTACTCTACAAACATCGTAGTTGAACGTTCAACGTACATCATGGCCGCAATAAGTCCAGAAAATTCTTAATATTCTCAATTTGCTCGACTGATTGCAGCCAAGATATTCGTTAAAAGTCGACCTGTACCGCGAGGCAAATATAATTCACGCTATATTTCTGTACATGTTTAATTTTCTAGGCTACTTGCTAAAACCCAGTATTTTTGAATTCCTCTCCCTCTATTGTTTGATGTCACATATTATTATTTCTGGAAGTGTTTCTGTTTTATTTCTATATATTTTTTAGTTAAAATGTTATTTTTTCCTTTCAGTTCTATTAATTTATTAATTGTGTCAACTGAAGCGTTTGTGTATGAGATATAAAAGGTTCAGCGTTTGAGAAGGCAAAATTGTCTGTTTTGCACCAAATTGACGTAATATTATTACTATCATTATTATTGTAACAGCAAAGTTCATAATTTTCTTCACAGAACTTTATAAAAACCAAACATATCCAATAATACGACTGATGGCGAGTCTTAAGGGGCCTCCCTAGATAGGCTGCATTTATGTGTGTGAGGCACGAGCAGTAAGGTTGCCGTTGACCGACGTATGTAGTGTATTATCGCCTCTCTGTGCAAGCTACTCAGATGACGTGCAGTGCTTTACTATTATCATTTTATCTATGGAACTTTAAGCGGTGACCACATTATTTTATTTGTGGCTACCGTAGTTCAAAGTCTAACGCTTGTTACTACAGTTGTGTTTTTAGAATCCGGTTGTTATATTTCGAGATGCATGAGTCTGAAAAAGTCATTTTTGGGCATTTTGAGGGGCCCGAAAATGATGTTTCTAATGAACGTACCAAATGTTTAAAACTATAGCGACATGGTTTGAAGAGTGTGTCCTTTTCGTAATGCGCATTAAGTAGTTTCGTCAAAAAATTAATAGTCTCAGCTCGCTGCAACGCGTGTGAAACGCAGGCAGGGAGGCCCCTTAATGAAGTGATGTATCACCGTAGATTTGAAGTGTTTCCTCAAAGCGATACAACGTCGACGATTTCACGTACTTCAGTGAAGCGATGTATCGACGTAGATCTCTGATGTTTTATGGACAATTTAAGGTGTATCACGGAATGTGTGTGGCGTTAGCGGTAGTGAGAAGGACGTGTTAGTGTAAGGTCTGGCGACGGGAAGGTTGACGACGGCGACAAGGAGGGCCGGAAGCAGGCAGATGGGCGCCACTCCAGAATACAGCCTCCAGGGCGAGGACCACTCACTCTACCACACACAAGGCACACGTGTGAGAGGCAGGGGTTGCACTAGGAAGTCCCTCGTCCTGACACACTGCCTTGCGAACGAGTTAACACAACACCTGCCGCGTGTCGCTTACAGCCCTGCGCGAACCTTCGACTAGACGGGAAATGGGATGCTCCAGATAGATTAGGGCGGCCGTCTTGATGTAAGTACTTTGCGGTGTCCGAGGCCTTGAAGTGCGAGAGCTGTAAGGACGAAACAGTATGCGTATCACGCCATAGCCTAGCCTCTAGGCGCATGTCACTGAACTGACATGCTGTATTCTCATCGACTACTATCCTCTATGAGACTTCCAGAGGTGACCCTGTCATTTTATGTCAAATTATTAAAGTTTTGAAGGTTTATTGTACCCGCCTACTACTTTTAAAAGCTTCTGCGACAAGATTTACGTGCATAACCACAAAACGTTCGTTATTTGCCATTTTCGATTGCTAAAAATATGCTGCAATGAGTAGTGGTGAATTTGAAAGGAGTAGACACATGCGCAGCGTTTTTTGAATGCTATTCCTAAACAGGCGGATGAGCAGCTTGGACGAAGACTTACGCCGGTCAGCGGCATTATCAGCGCTGAAACTATTTTTCGCCTCTCTCACACAAACGCAGACTATCCAGTGAGCCACATTAAGGGTGTTCAAGTGCGATGAAATCATAATTTAATATTTATATGAAATACTGTTAGTTGTGTAGACGATGCTTACGAGTGCGACTTTCTGTTACAAAGCAATTTTACCTCGCATAGTTATCTCATAAAGGTGCGTCAAATACGTAATTTGTATGTTATGCTGCCACGCAAATTGTTGAAATTTTTAAATTTTCATTTCAAAATTCTGCTTTTTTTTTATTAAATACAAAAATATATTATTTTATAAATGTCAAATTATAGCCTACAACATTGTTATACACTGTAATGTTTCCGGTTTGGTATGTCAGTTGGTTTTAGTGGCGTACATAAAGCCGTAAATTGCACATTTCGACGTTACGACTCATTACGCAAAAACTATGAGATACAAAAATGTCCTAAGAGGAAGATCCAATCGCAATTTATGTCTAAAATAAGAAAAAAAGTATCGGTACAAATATAAAAATAAATGGAAGACGTTGAAAACTGAGATGACCGCGCCCTTGAGATATATTTTAATTGGCAAATATGTACATGTGCTGTTATAACAAGTACACAAATTTGCATACCCGCCTATGTGCCGTGCCACATAACAATTGCAGGGTTAATATACATTATACAATAAAGACTAGTATTAAAAATTCATTACTTTAAATTTTTTTTCTGTAGAATATGTTTAGTTTACTAGGCTACCTGCTAAAACTAGGTATCTTTGAGTGTCTGTCTGTATATTGTTTGTTGTCACATATTATTATTTTTGGGAGTGATTATGTTTTCTTTCAAATTAGTATAAATATTATTTTCGTGTTAGTACTATTAATATTTTTTTCCAAATTGTATCGATTGTAGCATTTCTGTATGAGATCTGAAAGGTTCAGTGTAAGAGAACGCAAAACTTGCCTCAATTGCGCCAAATAAAGACGATATTATTATTATTACAATTTGTTCCTTGATTAAATATGCTCCATTTTATCTCTGTAATCCACTATAGTATGTTATGATTAGTATGTGCAACAGACGGCAAACATGCCAAGCGAATAAATTTTATTTCTATTGGTTTCATGGTCGTCCGTTATGTTTCCAGTATAAAAATGCCACTTATTCCCACTGAGTAGCTAAAATGTGTGGCAACTATATTCCGACGCGAGTGGTAGCGAATATTATAGGCAGTGCATATATACGTTACAGTAATTAAATATAAAATTATTATTTTTAACTAGTATGTTACTATTTGCTCTCTATAGACGAGTGAAAACACGTGCTGAAAGAAACTGTATGTTACTAGTGGGTTGTTGCTGTATGAAAGCAAGAGTGGATCGAGAAATCACATAACTTTGTGGCAACTGCGCGGAATATACCACACAAGCTCGGCCACGCCCTACACAAACTTTTCAGTTTGTTAACTGTCAGATAAGCTGTTGCGGCCACATTAACTTTGTTACAGTTAAATTTATTTTTTTTTCGGTAATACCCGGGGTTACTTTGACCCTGTGTGGTAACTGGTGTCACAGTTTCTGTATCGTTTTGTCAAATATCATAGAATGTGGCAAAGCGCTTTTTAATAAGTATTTCATTCGTCTAGTTAAAGTTAGACATTTTTTTCAGTAACGACACAAAAAAACATTTTGAGAGAGGCAAAGTTTTCGCGTAGGATTAAAATAACCCCGGTTTGTAGTACTTTAAGCAAAGGTGGTGCAAATATCTGTGGCTAGTGTCTTACCCGCGCGTTCAACTCTCCGGCGGAGAGGACTTTTCGTTTCTAGGTAAAGAGTAAAAAAGTAGGGGAGAAACTCAACTGCTACCTTCTAGTAGGATCGAGGAATGACGGGGGAGGAAGAGAGAGTAGGGAGCAGAAAAAACTTCCCCTACACACTCAGGAGTAACATAACATCCCACTGGTAGGGTGGAATTTTCAAAATACTGGACGAACGTATTTTTCTTTCTTAGAGCCCTCTTTCCCCTTCCTCGCCCCCTCCGCGTCTGTTTCTCATCTTCCGCATGAAATGACAGCTTTTCGCTAGCGGCTGGTGATTCTTCCTCGCCTGCCAGGAGCCCACATCCCTCCTCCAACCTCCCCCACATCCACATACTCCCTCACTCGGCAAGGGTGCAGTAACCTCTGTGTGGGGAGAGAGCTTCCTGCTTCCTCCTTCATCCTGCTGTCCTACCTCGCTACATGGTGACGTCACTGGCCGCCTTGTGACGTCACGACACATCACGCCCTTCAGCTGTGTTCCGTGCTCGACATTTTAAGCCGGATTCACAACCAAACTTAACGTACGTACGAACACACGCACGTATGTTAAATATTAGAGATTGGATTCACAACAAAATTTTATCTAGACGAGCGTGGAAAATGTTTATTTCATTAGAAAATGTCGGTAACAGATGATCGTAATTTATTTCTATATTAAAAAGAGAATTAAATAATTTATGACCACTAGATAAATAATTTCTCAATATAAACTAATATTTAACTGAGTCTTACGTGTGCACATGCTGCATTCACAACCAGCACTAAGCGTACGTACGAAGTAGGAAGTTGATCAACTCTATTACGTACGTACGCTACGCGAGGATGTGAATGCTAGCATGTATAATCAGTGTTTCTACTTTTACACGTACGTACGCACGCTACGCTAAGTGGTGGTTGTGAATCCAGCTTTATGTCAGTGGATAGACCCTGCCATCGATTTACGTACTTTAATGTTTGGTAAGGGAATATTCCGAGCTGGAAGATGGATATACATTCTGTCCGCTCAACTTCAGTAAAATTTTACTGTTTTAGGGCACTATGATGCCCTTCAGTCGACAATTTTATTTATTTATGTAGGCCTACTTTCGAATTGCGAAGTTAAGGCATGTTTCGTCTTCTCTTAGACTTAACTGTCTACAATCCACCTCATATTACACTTACATTAATAGTTACAAATACAACAATAAAAATACGTACAAACGTGAAAGCACTAAATGTACCAACGGTACATCTAGTAATCTATTACTAACAGTACAGAATGTCATTGACGTGAAACAATACAGAAGAACACTTAAGGTAAACAATAGAGTTATAAGTTTAAAATAATGGCCTAAACAAAAACTAGGCTTCCTCAGACAATTAACCTGAAATGTCCATTTCACCTCTTGTACTATAAAGTTTGCCTTGCATTGCGACACACATTACATAATATAAATAGTAATTATCCGTAGGTAGCTACCAAAATGTACTGAACACGTTATATATGGTATAATCCAAATAAAGATAGTCTCTTGACAAAAGCGCCTGGTGCTGATTACGTATCATTGACCGTATGTTTTGACAAGTTGTGTTATGCTTATATTAAGTAATTCGTAACTAAACGCCGATATGATATTGTTGGTTTTTTTTACATAAATTAAGTCAGTAAAAATGTGTACACTTTGTTAATAATATAAGTTTAAAATGTGTTTGCTTACTGTTTAAAAAAGGAAGTAACGCTATAAATAGTAACTGCCAGTACTGGGCGCTAGTATTATTGCTGATTACAATTTGAATTCCAGTTCTTTAAATTCTAAATAATCGTTGCACAAACTCGAGCACGGTTTTCGTGTATGCTATTGACACCTGATTTCGTACATTTAAAAAAAGGAGGGAAAGGTTAGTAATAAAATTATCAGATTACAGATTCAGGAATGAACTTGAGGTGAATTTATTTCGGTGTGTTAAAAATATTATTGCTCCAGAATATTATTGACCTTAACACCATGTTGCTGTATCGCTTAGTAATGAAATGTCGTAACAGGAAATATTGGACAAAATTTAGACAGTATTTAAACCATTATACGTTATTCGCATATAAATTAGTATATATGTATATAAACACACACGCACACACACACACACATATATATATATACATGGAGAGAGAGAGAGAGAGAGAGAGAGAGAGAGAGAGAGAGAGAGAGAGAGAGCTGCTGAAGTAAATTTATTTGGCGACTGACGAAAATACAAAACAAATACGCTTGCCGGATATGTAAGTGTACTGATCGTCGTCAGCTTAAATTGAATATCACTATTATCGTTACACAAAAGTATATTCGTTTTATTGAGAACACCCGTTGCATAGCATGATTATTAATTTTTTCTTTCAACTTTTATGCTGTTATGGTGGATAGCAATTTTCATTTGTCCGTTGATATAAGTGTTTGGGTTTTCAACGAAGTTGCCTAAAATCGATTTCCTTAAGATATACGAAAATGAAGCTCTTACACATAAATATATGTCAGTATGATTTAATTGGCACCTAACAACTACAGTGATTTGTCGCTGTAAAAGGAGGTGACCGTTTGCTAGGCTTCAGTGTATTATATACATGTCTGATGTTATTAGTCCGCTATTCGTGTTTCCACTTTTGTGGACCAATGAGAACTATGCTCACAGTGATACTCAATGTTTGTTGTTCGTCTGTGAGGATTTGTATACCGCGTCAAATAACAATCTCACAATTACGCAAGACTCATGAAACTTACAGCGTCTTCGAGACTATTTTGGCAGCAAAGATTGTTCACTTTCTTTATTAAGTAATTACTAGAACCTCTATTTTGAAACGGAAAAATTTTTGCGCAATTTTGGTTACAATGTGTTACGTTAATATCTGCAGCTCTGCTTCGTGGTCAGCGATTGGACTGTTTATAACCCTCGCTTCTCTTATTATTCTATGGCAACTCACAGAAGTATTGTGGCACGGTTAACAACCTTACTCTGATTGGTGCAAGCAAATGAGAGACGTGTGTGAACAAAGACGAAAGGTATTGAAACAGAGTGGTGCAAAAAACGTCTGGCTGTAGCCTGTGTTTCTGTCAATTGCACTTTGTTATTCCTGACTTTCTAAAGATTCGAAGATTACGCCGATTTCGAGTCGAAACTAGAATCGCCTCAAGAATAAATACAGTCCATGCGCGAGCTCTTGAGTCCCTGGCGGGAACGTGTTTTCTCGCCAATAAAATATATAAATAACACAACGAGGCCCAATAGCATTCGACGCACATGCTAGCCGTATTAACGTCGTAAGTTAGGACGTGTATGATACTGTCTTACTGTAGCGCACATCAAGTTTACCAACAAATAATGCATACACGCCAGGGATTCAGAGCTGGCGCGCGGATATAGTATAATTTAAACACTCAAGCAAGAATTTCTAAATATCTTAGGTGGTTTTCGTACGTGTAACTAAATTAATTTTGTTTAGTCAATAAGCGTGCGTTTTACGTGTAGCAAACGCACCAACTGAAGAGACACACATGTTTTGTTAAAACCAAAAGCGGTATATAACTCCAGTAACGTACATGCGTGTTTGTAGGCTAACAATTTCTGGTGTATAGATGAGTTTAAATTAATAATTTAAGATCTTTAATCTACACTCGTTTCAAAGGTATTCGTTGGTTTTTTTTTTTTTTTGTGTAACTTCTCCCACAAAACACTGCAAAGCTTGGTAAGCGCCTTGTTGATAGAGGCGATGTAACAATCAATAAGCAACTAATAGTCGGCCTTACAGTCCACACGGTCAAAAGTCATTCAAAGCGGTGACAGCGCATCAATTTGTAGCCAGCATGATTAAAACTTCGTGTTTTTAAATCTTCCCTGGGGAATTTGGTCGATTTGAACTGAATTAGTGTTTAAATTACTTAAACATTTGAACATCTGAAAACTGCATATGTGGAAATAAATTTTGTACATTCCCTGTAGAAAAAATACGCTTTAAAACAGTTATTAATTTTCGAGAACACAAAATCTACGAAATACTTTATTTTTGAGGACTCCCCAAGCTAATGGACTAAGTTTACCCAGGTAAATATTTTTATGTACGATTAAAACACTGTAAAAGCAATAATGGTACAAAAATGTCAACTCTACGAGAAGAACGAAATTGAATATTAACAGTTATTATAATACTTTTTTTTTTTAATTCGTGGAAACCCAACGGAGAGATGAGGCACGCTGATAAATCACTCTCCTAGCACTCATGAGCTCCCGGGTCACGAGATCTGAAGCCACAATACCGAGCGAGTGAGATTTTCGTCAGCGTTCAGCATCGAGGTCTTCGGCGCTTGTGAGGGGTTACATGAGGTGAGTATGGAGCAGCGCCGGAATAAAGGGGCGGGAGAAACGGGAGATCCCCGAGAAAACCCACCGACCCGACCAGCGGCATCGTCCAGCACAATTCCCAAATGCGAAAATGCGGTGTCCGACCCCGCCGGGAATCGAACCCGGATCCCCTTGGTGGGAGGCGAATGGTCTGTCCATTCGACCGCCGTGGCCACGAATACCAAGCGAAGTGACGCAACGGTAACATGTTGGAGTCGCATTCAGGAGGACGCTAGGTCGATCCCCGGGTCCGGCCATCTTGATTTCGGTTTTCCATGATTTCCCTATATCGCTCCAGGTGAATGCTGGGACGGTTCCTTAACAAAGGCCTCTCCCAGCTGCCGTCATTGTACCAAGTTGTGTCACCGTCTATAATGACCTCGCTGTCGACGATACGTGAATACCACTTACCTAGTGAAACCTCAATGACTTTATTTTGTTACTAAATTAATTTATTTACAATAAGCCTGCTGTCTTGAAAAGTGCTCAGTTCACAGCATATAAATACGTACGTATACAACGCGCTAACCTTTGTTGAAATGTCGCTGGTCAACGGGTTTTCTCGGGGATCTCCCGTTTCCTCCGCCCTTTCATTCCGACGCTGCTCCATACTCACCTCATGTCACCCCTCACCACGATGTTAAGTGCGACCAAAATATCTTCACTTTACTATGTTGAAATTTGTAAGCATTTAAAGTTACATTAAACACTACAAATAATGTCCAACAGAAGTGTTCTCTTTTTTTTTTTTTTTTTTTGTTTGTTTTATACACTGATTCTCGAATTCCTATACGAATTTCTATGAACAATTTAGCGTTTATTTACGTACCACGCCCTCTCCTGCGGCCTGATTGCGAACATATTTAACTGCGATAGATTAACTAACGATGTGTTGTTTCTCATCACATAGGCTACGTATACAGAATGCAACGTCGTCTTTGATAATCGGTTAAAATCGATCTTTATCGCAGTATCTGGCCTGGAACGGTGCAATAAACGCTGTGCGTATTCACGTGCCTGGATGGTCGGCGCGTGGAATGGTCGCCGGTGCTGAGAAACATTGTCCTGGCGGCCGGGATCACCCTCGCTCCCCGCCAGGTTGGACTACGACATGACCGGTCAAGAATGACGGTTCATACAAATCCAAACTATGCATCTTAGAGGGCGCCCTTGCACAGGGAAAAATAAAAAATTCAGTTATATCGTTTCGTATTCGTTTGGTAGATGGAGTTTATAGATTACTCTTCCAGAAATAAAAATTGTAATCGTTTATAAAACTGTATGTAGACTCCCTAGAGTATGCATTAGTCAACAGTTTAGCACGAACGTTTAACGGTCTATTGTTCTTGTCAAATACATTAATTAATCGGAATTTTCATTTTATGGGTTTTATGTATTTATTAGGATGTTCATACATGTATAAATAATGCCATAACGTGTGAATGAAATATTTATTATATATTTGTAGTTAACGTTTTATAAAATTACTGACTGTCGCATAGTATTTAGTAATAATTATGTTCGGAGAGGTGTATTGCTCTTCTTGCCACAGTGTTTAAATGGGGAATAAATATTAAGATTAATTACATGTAAATGTACCACTTTTCAATAACTCTTTGCAAGAGAAAGTGTTATACGCGTAATTATGATTAGGGCCCGGTAGTTTTCGCGAAAAGTTTTTGCCCCACTTTGCTTCAGTGTCTTACGTGCACACCTGCAGCTCAACTTCATGATTATTGGCAGATGGTTTTTGTGCAGAGTCGTTATTGATTTGACTGGGCCAATCAGTACACGGATAACTGTGACACAACACGTCTGTGATTTGCGGTTTTAACCTCCACACGCTGGGTGTTACGGTATCCAATCACTGACCACATAGCAGAGATGCAGGTGCGCACGTAGGGCACTGAAACAAAGTGCTGCAAACTACCGGGTCCTAAGCACGTAATTCTGTTAACACTGTTACGTAGAATTTATTGCGTTTGGGAAGGTTATCTTTAAAATTAATACATTAAGAGACAGTTAATTTCCTCATTGAAACTTCCTGGCTGCGAGCTGAATAGGCTTCGAAATTTATAAAATGCAATAAATAATGAAAAACTATAAATCAGTAGCTAATATTTTTAAACTTTGCAGACTTAGCTTATGATAACATTCGAACAATAACATAAGCTTAGATCCAAAAGTGTTTGCGTTATTCCAATCCTGATTGAAAACTTAACTATTTTAAAACTATCCTTAATGAAAAGTAACACATTTGAATAAATTGTATATCTCTAATATCAACCCTGTAATGTTGTTTGTTAAACATATGTGAGTATAAGGTTAATTTTGTTTAAACACAACAAATGTGGAATGCAAAACCAACTACGCGAATGATAAGACATTTGATTTAGTTCCTAGTGACATCATGTGACTGTCGTATCTTATTTTTGTAGTTTAGTGGTTTTTACAAAGGGTATGTTCCAAAAGTAGTAAACATTTGGTTTGTGCACGTCATCATTGAATATAGGATATAAATATTTTTTTCATTGGACGTAAATGTTGTAACACGTAAATTATAAAAGTTAAACAATTTAGGCTCAAACATATAATTTTTTTTTGTCTGCTGAGAAGTTTTAACATCTCGCCGACAGATAAGCCGGTAGAAGAATGAATCGGCTATAGCCTTTAGTTATTAACCATTCAACTATTCACCTGGAGTGGTTTCAGAAAATCATGTTATATTAAAGGGAAGATGGTTGTACCGGAAATCGAACCCGACTCTTTCTTATTGTAAGTTACAAGACTACGTTCACACTAGTGGTCTAGTCCGCCAGGAAACACGTGATTAGTAGAAGAAGGCACTCAGCCTATTGTATTTTCTTTTTAGCCTGTACATTAGTTTTGCACCAGTGATGAAATTATTCCTATGTGTATAACTAATCAACAATTTAAAAATCAGTGCATTTTATTCCAGTAATGGTCTTATAAATGTTAGTTTATGTTGATGTTGGTAGTTTACATAATGTGTTACGTCACAGTACACATTATAAATAAAGCAGTAAATAATAAAGGATAAATTTAAAAAAAAAAAAATATTTTCCTGGAATCCAAATTAAAAAGGAGGTGGAAATTTATCTGCAAACAAATCTAATGAAATATCAATTATTTGGGGAGTAATAATACAAATAGGGTTTCATATATACACCGTAATAATTTCCCACAGCTGTTAATTAATTGATAGGATTTTTTAATGTAAAATTATTCATCGTAAATACGTTACTTTGACAAATTATTGCTCGAAGTGTTAAAAATAGGTACGGCAATTATTCCGGTAAGGATTTTCCAACATTTTACTCTCGAATTTCGTCTTCAAAGGTACTACAGATTAAAATTGATGTCGGTAGCATTCATTTGGGCGACACCGTTTTTGTATTTATTCTCATATTCGATGGCACATTCCATTATATATTCTCAGGTTTCAAATTTAAAATCTGAACCTGTCAGAGCTGCTTAGGCAGTTGCCTTGTATGGTACTATACAAATAATTTACTATTTAATTATAATAATTTCTTTTACGAGAACATTACGCAATACAAGCTGTACAGATTCATATATCACGTTCAGTAGTGTTGTGTGTCATTGGTTAACGTCTGATTTGGGCAATTAATTAAGAAGAAATACAAATGAAACCACTACAAAACTCTTGGAACAGCTTGGAATATAAAGTCAAGAATATTTGAGAACATGATAGTGTTATGTAAGTGTACGTTTATGTTTGTGTGCGTTATGTGTTTTAGAAAAGAATTTTTTTCCTACTCCACCCTGCTCATTGTTTATAACTTTTCTCTTTGTGATATTTAAAATAAGGTTTTTTTTCGTAACTTCCTAATTTATTATGTTTAAAATGAAGCTATTTTTGTCTGTAAGTTCTCATGTATTGTACGGTCGCAATTAGTGATCAGATTTAATAGGCTTATTGATTAATTGACAAGTTAGGACATTGTGTTGGGAATATTTTTGAAAAATCATAAACTCTGTACGAGCTTTTATTAGTCGCTACTTCACACGAATATATAAAGTGGTCTGTTGTGTTGTCATGTTAGTCATCATTAGTTTTTAATTATTTTTTCTTAGTTTTTGGCAGTTCTATGTATATGTAATTTTATTTTGTGCCTCTGTAAAGAATGGTTAAGTGTAAGGGAAGGCTACATGCCTTAACTTCGCCATTTGAAAAAATAAGTCAAAATAAATAATAAATAAGTAAGACTGTGGGACATTTATCCACCTAAGTTTATTGTCAATCACGTCTATTGCTTTTAAGAAAATTATTAAGCCTAAAAGAGATCAGATGCCGTAAACTCGTCTCTCAGGTGTGTTTATTTATATATTAAGTGTATTCGATATACATAGTTAATGAATGGACGACCTATCTGACATTGAACCCAGCACGCGTGATAACATGGGGAGGGGAGAGCTAGAGATCGCTAACAATATAGTTCTTGAGAGCTCGCGACGATGACCTGAGGTGGCGACAGAGCAGCGGCGGAATGGAAGGCCGAGAGAAAAAAGAAGAACACCCCGATAAAAACAGCGTAGCATCCTCCGTGTTCCCACACGTTCTACAGTGTGAAGTGATACCACGGTGCATACCGGAATAAATAGAAGGCGTCAATAAATGTGAACAAGGAAACGTAACCGCTTGTTTCAAATTTACTTACTCACTTAAATCAAAATGTTAATTCACTCAGCACTTTATATAAACTATGGCAAACAACGTAATTAACACAAACATTTTAAAGATTCTGTAGTTGATTAAAATGGTTTCCGTAACTCAACATGCAAAAGCTAAACTATTTCAGCCGATACTTTACTGTATGTTACGGGGCCGCGGTGGCCGACCTCCTGTAGCCCGTAGCTCAGTTTGCTGAGCAACCGACTCAGATACGTGGCGTTCTGGGTTCGACTCTCAGGCCTGGCTGGGTGTAAAATTTGTGTTGGTCCGTTTGAGTCATTTCAATTGTAAGAGTCAACAAAACTGTCACAACTGGGGATTTGTCTAATAATAAAGCTATAAAGGGCTTATGTTTGACTCGTTGAGACCTCGCCAAGGAGCCTAACATTAAAAATAAAAAGTCAGACCTCTCGTTTCCCACCAAGGCGATCCGGGTTCGATTCCCGGCGGGGTCGGTCCCCGGATTTTCGCGTGTGGGAATCGTCCCGGACGATGCCGTTGGTCGGCGGGTTTTCTCGGGGATCTCCCGTTTTCCCCGCCCTTTCATTCCGGCTCTGCTCCATACTCACACCATGTCACCCCTCACCAGCGCCAAAGACCTCGATGTTAAGCGCTGACCATACTCTCTCTCACTGTATATTACAGTATAGTGACTTACATTTTGTCGTATAATAAATAATAATAATAATTAAATATTAAATTTTGAAAAATTTATAATCATCCAATTAGCTAATTTTACTATAATATGAATGTGTGTTCGAGAGTGTGTATATATATATATATATATATATATATATATATATATATATATATATATATATATATATACTGAATAATGTAAATACTTACAAAATGTAACTTAATTTAATTATAAAAAGACTTGTGCCTTGGTAACATATGTCATTCTCAGTCGGAACAGTTATTTGTGTGAGACTCGACTCCTAGATAACGGACACTCATATAAAATTTAATCGCACATTAATTTATGTGTACATTAGTGATATATAATTTCTTCGTAGTTATAGATACATCATTTTAAATTGTTGCTGTTTTATTATTTACAAACATGCTACTTTGTGTTAAAAAGATTTCCCACATAATTTTTACTCTGCGGTAATTTTGTAGTTTTAGGTACGACATTTCGAGTTTCTGAATGTTTTCTTTCGTAATCTGACAAAATTTCAAAACAATATATTTATTGATCTATAAATTCGTTAATAGTTGTTTGAAACACCACATATATTTACTGTATTCGTGTGCATGTTTATTTAGTATATGTTTACTTGCTATATTCAGTGTTAAAACAAAGAAAAGTTGACTCCAAATTGTTCATTAAAATATATACTTCACTTTCAATTTAACTATTTATGTTCTTATTGCTGCACAAAACACAGGGCTTATTTCAAAACAACCAAGATTAAAACTAATACTAATTAATAATTTAAGTGTTATGTATTAGTTCTACAACCTTTATATTTATATTTTTATTTGTTGCGAAAGTAATAACGAGGATGGTTTAAAAAAATTTCAATTAGTTTTCATAAACTGTACATGAAAATTTAGGCGTTTTAAAGACTAACTCAACTTGAAAACGTAAAACGGAGTGTATAACTAAAAAACAATGGAAAATTGAAAAATATAAATTGTAATTTTTGAACAATTTGTTAAAGAATGACATGAAAATTACCTGTTGCGATCAAAATTATGCAGGAAACGAGTGAGTTAAGATGCCTGAATAAATTAGTGTTATCGTACACATTTTGTGATACGTGTGTAAAATATGATGTATACTCGGTTCACATCATTATCAACTTAATTATTAATAACCCATACATTTCAGGTCATCAATACATTATGTCCATCGCTTACAAAAGCAGTTATAAATAAATTCGTAAAGACTGTAATTATTATTACGCCATATTTTATGATATTTTTTGGTCTTTCTCATGGGCGGAAATTGTTCATTACCTTTATTTACATATTATGTAATAATATACATCACATATATCTTGAATTTTTAGTATTATTGTAATTTTAATGATTACATACCATTTCAATAATATTCAAAAAGTTATTACAATTGAATCAATCATTTGAGAAACAACATAAGTCATTTTTTTTTTTACCAAAATGAGATGTGGGTGTTATAATTCTGTACATAAGTATTCATTGAAATACGGCGTTTCTCAATTGAACTCATAATTCAGTACCTCGCTACACTCGCAAATTATGCGTAATGGGATTTAATAATACATGCATTTACCTCCGTAAAAAATTATAACACCTACAAATCATTTTGGTAGAAAATTGACGTACGTGGTTTCTCAAATGACCGACTAAATTTTAATGCTTGTACATTTCTATGTGTATGTTAATAAACTGCAAACTGACTTTAGCCTTGAATTTTGCAATGCGTAAATAAAATAATATAATCATGCATCAAGCAGGACTGAACCACTGTCCTTAGGTAGCGTCCTCTACAAGTCGTAATTGATGTAATAAAACAGTAAGTGCTTCTTGATTTTTAACCGCTAATTGTAGTTTCTCTATGTATGTGTTTGTTTCTCCAGGACAGCGAGATCGGGATGTTTCTGGAGTTACCAAGCCGAAAAACAACCTCTACAGTCGAGCAGTATCATGGCCTCTAACGAGTTGTTAACGACTGCGCTCGTAGTTGTAATGTTCTGGAAATTATACCGCGACAAATATTTGGAAAGGATAACATCAATCCGTCTTTGAGCAATCATAAAACAATATTCCCCACAGATGGCAGCCAAATATCGTATTTATTTATCTGTTTACTCATCATCAATTTTCCTCATTCACAAGAACAAGAAGTCTTAAGATGCAAACATTAAAGTGATACATTAATTGGCCCAAATTTTAATGGTTTTAAAATAGTTTATGTTTATGAGAGATATTGTTTGTTATTTAGGCATACACTGTGAAGTTTTCACTGTAATTGAAATTTTTTAGCTTTCATAGTTTTAGTATAATGTCAAAAGTACATATTTGCGTAAAATTATTTCGTGCTGGAAAGCAATATCAGTTGACTTCACGAAACCAAATAATGCAGTGAAGAACAGTATCACATGCTTCAAGATCTGTACGGAAACAACATTGAACATTATTTTCAATTTAAAAAAAATTCTGAATTAAAAATTAAAAATTTTCTGTCTCTGTAATTTTCGTACAGGTCTTGACGGAGTCCGTGACACTGTTCTTCAGAGTTAATTACTTCATTTCGGCTAGTTGGTTCTCCTTTCTGGCATAAAACCGTTTTATGCATATTTCGACTTTGTCATGCCATTATACAGAAACTATTAAAGCTAACAATTTTTCATTTCAATAAAAATAGTCGCAGTGTTTGTCTACATAACAAACTATATCGTGGATGAATATAAAAATTATTAAAACAATTAAATTTTTGTGTGATAACTTCTTTAAATCTCTAATTAAAGTTAATATTCCTTATTAAACTTCATCTTTATTTTTACTAGTGTTGCATAGCATAAGCCTTCTGTCTGTCTGAAAATTTGTTAGTATTTATTCGATAATTACATATATTTTTTATTGTTTAAACTGCATTAAAATGTTATTTAATTTTATTTTGTACCTCTAAGTTAATAGTAAAATTGATTTTAATTACTCTACGTAGCTTCATTTGCACTAGTTTTCTATAAAAAGTATTCATTAGGTATTCATTTTCATACAGACATTTGAACATTTTTCGGATAAGACATAGCTACATCAAGTGTTTGACGTATTTTTAAAACAGAGTATTTGACGCAAAATTGTTAATTACGTTACATGTATTACATTGCCTTAAATAAACCAACATAAATCTTTATCGATAATGTATAGGCCTACTGCTTAAATGAACTACAACTGTCTTAGTATCCATTTCAAGGTGAGGAACTATTATGTTTTTTTAGGTAGTCATAACATGTACTATTTTTGATAAATAGAACGGGCTTGTACAGTTGAGAATCGTAGGAAAAAATCAAAATCTCAATACGTTATCAGTACAATGTTTTTTTTTTTCATTACGTAAATAAGTAGGTACTTTTTTTTTTGTAACATGCTTATTTCTATATGTATTAAAATGTTACTAATATTTGATATTTTACTGGAACAGTCACACAGTTTAATTAATTTTGTATTAAGTGTATAATATTATTAGTATGGATTTTTATGTCTGGTCAAACGTAAAAAAAAAAATGTAAATTTAACCTTTTACTTCGGCAATTATAATATGAAATAAATAATGTATGATAGGTACAGACATAACAACATTTTATTTAAAGTTTATTTTACCGTAAATTTTAAAGCTGATGTAGATTGTAGACGTCCAATGTTAATAAAATAAATACGGTCGTCAACGTAATATCAAGAATTAGTTCTTGTAAGAACCGAGCTGGTAGGTTTGTTCATAGAGCTAGCAGCAGAAGTGAAGTGAAGGGATACAGCGACACTGACCTGACCCTGGTACGGCGTCCTGTATGAAGGACAGCGCCATGACGTTCCCCCGCACTCAGGCATGCACACACACTGATGACTGGAGCGCAACTAACCTACACCAACAAGACTGGAGGAGGAGGCGGCCACTCCCCCTCCCCCTCCCTCTCAGTGTAGTCGTTACCCTCCCTCCTTACTTACCCCTCCTGTCGTGCCGCGCCCCTTCAACCCCTCCTGTGCGTGAGCCCCTGTGCGCCTGGGCGCGCCGCGGGTAGGCTGTACCGCACGACGCCGGACCTACCACACCGCACCATTCACCCAACGACTCCGTCAAGTCGCTCGTATACACGATGTTAGATAATGGTAAATCTTAAACCCCTGGTTGTTTTTCTTTCGTTAATTCTGTTTCTTACCGCTTATTACATAAACATAGCAGTTCAACAACATGATATGCACTATTATTTAAAAAAACACAGGTCTCGTGACATACGAAAAACAATTGACATTCCACCACTGGCTAACAAATAGTTTACTGGTGCGTGGCCACTGCGGAGTTACAGCTAGAAAGCCACAAGTGTCGCATCCATCAGTGTACCGTAAACGATCCATCGCTGGCATAACAAATGTCTTGCTCTCAGCAGTTAGCCATGACATACTAGCAAAGCCATACGTTTTCTGGGTTAGCAATAAACCAGTAAAATCACAGTTTTCCGACTATGCTTTGCTTCATGGGATGTTTTACGACCACGTTATTATATATTTATTTTATTTATTTGTTTTGACTAGAAGGTATATAAAAGTGTTCAATTTAACGTGAACAACCCATAAAAAGGTTTAAATTTGCCATAAATGTTGTTTAAAAAAATGTATAAAATTTTATTTTATATATTAGGTACTGCAGAAAAATAAGTTTGCAAAATATTTCATAATATTCTGACATAAACGTCTCGCGGAGTAATTTTTATTTGAAATAGTTATGTGTAAAATTATTCTTGTGAAAAGTCATTATTTTAAACGTTGATTGAAACAGTTGATCCCCTTGTCTGAAACTGGTATGCAGGGCATTTGGACACTACTATTAATACCTACCTTCAGAGGTGTCGGAAGGGCAGAGTGGTAATGCCACCCTTCTTCCCTGGAGAGGCCAAAGGTAGCATAGTGGCTAGAGCACTCGCCTTCCGTCTAGGCGATCCGTGGTCGAATCCCGGCGGGGTCGGTCTCTGGATTTTAGCGTGTGGGAATCGTGCCGGACGATACCGTTGGTCAGCGGGGTTTCTCGGGGATCTCCCACTTACCCTGCCCCTACATTCCAGCGCTGCTCCATACTCACATCTTAACACCCCTTACGAGCGCTGAAGACTTAATGTTAAGTTCTGACCAAAATCTCTTCGCTCTTTCGCTGGTTTGGGGCTAGGAACGTGTTTTATTATTATTATTATTATTATTATTATTATTATTATTATTATTATTATTATCATTATTAATATTACGTGCGACTAGACCGTATAGGATCACGCAAAGCTTTCACACTCAATTTCGCATTCTTTCAGATCTTCCAAGCAGCTCTCATTTTTCTCTATGGATTCTGTTTCTTTCTGGGGCCGCGGTGGCGATCCGGGCTCGATTACCAGCGGAGTCGGTCCGCGGATTTTCGCGTGTAGGAATCGTGCCGGCCAATGCCGTTGGTTGGTGGTTTATCTCGGAGATCTCCCGTTTTAAACCGCCATTTCATTCCGGCGCTGCTCCATACTCACCTCAAGTCACCCTCACCAGCGCTGAAGACCTCGATGTTAAACCGCTGACCAAAATCTCTCTCACTCACTCACCCTTTCTCCAGTTGATGTTTTCCCAGTTTTGTTTGACATCACCTTCCACCTGTGTATCTTGTTTCTGTATATAGTTTTATCTTCAGTTTGTGTGTATGTGTGTAAATATAAATACATATATGTCCATCAACAAACGCATAGAAAGCACACTACGCGAATCCTGGGATAAATTGCGAGACGAAACTTTCAAAATAACGTACAACGACATTTTCCGTACACGATGTGGCAACATAGCACTTCAGTTAGCCCGCTCTTGATATCCACAGATATTTTTACTTGCGTTTCTAATTTTACTACAACTGTTCTGACCTGCATATTATGGATGCTGGTTCAAATCCCGAGCAGTCCATACACGCTTCTACGTTTATTTGACGTAACATACATAAAATAATACCTGGACATGGAGCGCAAGAGGGGACATTCTCCGTGCAGTGATGCCACATTGTGCACGTAAAATGTCGTCTTACATTTTCATCTTCAGTTTAGCCCCGGATTCGCATGGTGGACTTAACATGCGTTTGTTTTTGGACAACCTATTAATGTGATAATGTATATAATGTGATTAATTGATTATTTCGGTCTATATTTAACTCAATTGTACTGCTGATATTTATTTATGTATTTACTTATTTATTACGTCTCCATGAATCGCAGTTAAGGGGGGATTGATCTCCGTCAGATCGGTTTAACGGTTTTTCTTATAAATCATTGAATAGACACATTGTTTTGCTTTTTTCACGCTGACAAGGCATAGTTCATTGTTTCATTCAATTTTTGGAATCCATATGTCATTGTTTCTATTAATTTTGTGGCCTCTGTAGTCGCTCCCGTAAATAAAGCAATTTTTCCTTTTCAGCTGTTTCCCGTTGAAAATAATGAATATATTATGGTTCCAGCAATTACAGAAACTCGATTAAGTTTGTATCTATGCCCTGTCGTGACAAAAATTTTGATACATTGACTGGAATAGAAGTTATCGAGAAAAAAAAACAGATAAATCCATTGTGGTAGGGATCAATACTCCTTAAGGGCGCTGCCTGCCTTGAAGCCACGGCGGGAGCAAGCACAGATTAAATGATTTTCCACTTGGCTCAGTAACAGTTCAAGTTACATACATGCCACCACTGACTGTTTTGTTCATCTCGGTGCCGCGTACATTGCTATGGATGGTGTAGGCAGTTATTTTTCAATACCCTGAAGATTGCGGACAAAAAAAAAAAGAATTTTTACACACAAACAACACGCGAAAATTGCTGTTCATATTTTCTTTTCTGCAATTTTATTTACGTAGCAATATTCTCCTTTTCTCGGCTCAGAATATGGTTTTCGTCCGGAAGCAATATCACAAAAGGCCGGCGAGCGCTGAGCAGAACTTCGGCCAACACAAGTTTATTGGAAAACCGCTCAACCTGGGTAGACATGTCTGCTTCGGAAGATCACTCAAAGATCGTTAAACGCGTGTATGTCCTTTACTAGCTAAAAGCATTAATCTATAACTTTAGGTTTATTGAAGCCATTTTGCGAAAATTAAACAATAGCAATCCTGGACAATTGTTTTTGCCAACGTTTTAAACAAAATAGTTTCCAGTGTTACGAACTTCTGAGGCACAATCTCTGACGCCGGAACCTCGTGCATTTAACTGCGGCGCAAGAGATCACGCGTAACGAATTAGTAATTCTGGATAAATATTTACTCATAAAGTTGCCAAATACCATTATCTAGGATTGTCACTGAGTATTTTGTCCGTATTGGCTTCGAAAAAAAGCGTAGAAATCAATTGGTGTTATCAGCATTTATTTATCTACCACGCACTCTTAAAGGTTTTTTCCTCTCGCCTGAAAAAGCCGAAAATGGGTATTTTTGCTGTCCTTTAAAGCATGATATTCTTGTTTCACAATAGGCGATACAGCACACATTAATATAATATATTACGACATAAAATGATAAGAGTCAGTGCTCATTGTCTCATAGAGGATAGTTGTCGACTAGATGACAGCACATCAGTTCAGAGACGTGCACATAGAGGCTAGTGTGCGGCGTGATACACGCGCTGCAGTGTCGCCCTTATACCTTCCGCACTTCTAATCCAGGAATGCGCAAAATACGTCTATCCACACAATCACCTTAAGGGCATGGGCTCGAGTTTCTTCGCATTTAACGACAATTATTCTTTAAAACATTAATGGGAGCCAATATCGTAAAATCGCTTCGTAACTCTGTTATGACTGATTTAAACTGCATACTCTAATTTTATCAAATCGGAAAACGGTAAAATAATTTCTAATTAATTAATTAACGAAATTTACTTTTAACTGATAAATTAGATATACTCATCATACAGTTTGTCTCGAAAAATTACATTGCATAGTAAAACCAATTTGCAACAAACTTACGAAGTAATTTCACGATATCGACTCTCGTATGGATTTAAAAAAATAATTCTCTCGTAAGCCGAGAAACTCGGGGCCCAAGACCTTAAGGACGTTGGACCTGTAAAAATTCATCATTTTATGTTTGTGCCAAACACTGTTCAACTTTTACACATCAGATAACAAGTAATTTCTCCAAATAAAAGAAAATTAGGACCCATTGTTTTAGCATAATCAAAGTTTCAAAATGCCAATGGCGGCATAGTCAAAATAAAAAAAAAATCAACTTGTAGAAACAAGATAATTTATATTGATACTGAATTATGTGAGCTATTTCAAGACACTTTTGTAGACACAAAGGAATACATTATAGTATTTTTAAAAAATTTATGAAACTGAGTATATTTTTGCACAAGTTTGACTTGTGGTTACTACCGAAATTTTTAGAACCTACTTTTGTCAAACTTGTCATAATAATGCATGATTGGTGCCCCAGGCCATTAAGGTATGGTGGCCTTATCTTCTACTGGATACGTGACAAATTATTACAACAAAAAATTTATACACTTAATATTTATGTTTACGTATAGGCCAGACATAATCGTGATTACATGCTTTGAAAACACTAGATATCCTTGACGTACACGTCATAATTTTTTTTTATGTATACACATTCATTGTACTGTTCAATGATATTATTTTTTTTTTCATCTTCAAGCACGCAATCAATATGAATATTAACTTTATTCCAGAAAAATTAATTCCAACTGTTCAATGATATTATTTTTTTTTTTCATCTTCAAGCACGCAATCAATATGAATATTAACTTTATTCCAGAAAAATTAATTCCAGAGATAAGGTAAGTGGTTTTACGTCTCGTCGACATCGAGGTCATTAGAGATGGTGAAAATGTTGTACAATGACAGGAGCTGGGAGAGTTCCTATGTTACGGAACCAACACGCCTCAAGAGATTTCGGGAAACCACGGAAAACCGAAACAGGATGGGCGGAGCCGGGGATCGAACCTGGGTCCTCCCGTATGCGAGTCCAATGTGCTACCGTCGCGCCACGTCGCTCGGTTTCGTTCCTGAGGATGTGTAAAACTACGTAATTTCCGGCGAACGCATGATTTTGGTACACTAAAAAAAATCCTTGTAACAAGACAAATAATTATTGCAAGGGATTTTTGTTGTTTGTTTTCAATAGTTTGTAAAGCTAGAAAGAAATGCCATGTGATTTTTTACAAAAAAAAAAACTTTTTTTGCTGAAAAAAAGTAAAGTGTGTGTCACAGTAAGTATCGTAGTGAGAAATAATAAACTGCTATAACAATCGTTTCTAACATATTATCAATGACAGCATTGTATTCCATCATACACATGTGATTAAATGTAATTGTGTAACGTTGGTTAAGAGCCCATGTCTCTTACCAAGCTGAGTTTTTCTTAATTTCTTTCCGACTCAATAACTAGCAAGTTTTATTTGGAAGCAGTTCAATTGGCACTTTGCTAATTACTTCAACTTTTCATTATAGACGTTGTATTCGAAATATTATAGCGTAGTTATGAAACAATTAAGCTAATCTAAAATTAAAAATAATAATGATATTTCACCGTGTTACAAGGACTAAATAACTCCTAGTACCGATTTAGTACCATAATACGAGTATAATAGTAAAACATAATGTTAGTATTAAGAAAAATTTCCGGTAATTTGTGACAGCCTTTATTTATAGTAGGCTACGTAAACGAATAATTTAACAAAAAAGTTACACAGTTTTTGTATTTAATAAAAAATTCTGAATTTTGAAAAAAAAATTTAAAATTTAATTTTTTTTAAATACAAAAATTTTTTATTTTCGTTTTAATATATGTCAAATCAAAGACTAGATCATTGTTATACACTGTGAATTTTTTCGGTTTGGTATGTCAGTTGGTTTTAGTGGCGTGCATAAAACCGTAAAGTGCAAATTTTGACGTTTACAACTCATTACGCGAAAACTATGAGAGATACAACAATTTTCTAAGAGGATTATTTAGTCACAATTTATGTCTAAAATAAGAAAAAATATCTGGTGCAAATTTAAAAATACATAAAGACGTTGAAAACTGAAGTGAACCGCGCCCGTAAGAAACCGTAGCACGTTCCGTGCGAAAAAAAAAAATCACTTTTGTATCATAACTTAAAAGTTAAGGAGAATTATTGGAAAAGTTTCTTTTAAGAGCATTGCGGTTTACGTTTCTGCGTTTATTTGCGTACATACTTGTTACTATGTGTTATATGATTGTCGCTCAAAGGCGAGGGTGGAGGCATGATAACTAAACCTAATATTTGAATGTTACATAATTATGCTACAAGTATTTTTTTCATGTTGAACCTTTTTATTTTTTGTAGCTATGAACCTCATAGTTTATTATATTTTGCACCCAAAATATGACCAGTTTTGTTATTAAAACGCCAAAATCAAGCAACGTAATTTTTTTGCGAATGAACGCTGTATTATTTTGCAAAACGCGTAAATAAAATTGTGCACGTAATCTTGCGATTTTGTTTAAAATTCCGTTAAAAATTTTTTTAAAGTTTTTTTTGCACTAATGCGGTAAAAACTACCTAACATATCCTTAAGACTGCTGCCTACAGCAGAGCTCTGATGAAAGCAAGAATGCGTATTTACTTAATAAATTTAATTAGTGGGACTCAGTACCTGTCGAAACTACACGTTTATGCACCGCTGGCATTCTTGTTCTTTTCTGTGCGCTCCACATTACTAAATTATCATTAAGACTGTTTTTTTTTTTTTACTATCCTGAAAACTACCAGCAAATAAGTATTTTCATCCCCCCCCCCCTTTTTCCAAAAAAAAAAAAACACTCTAAAACTTACTCGTACATTTTTACACGTTTTCTTTCCTAAATCAACAATTTATCTTCTCAGTACGGAAAATGGGTTTCATCCGTAATCGACGCCATGTAAAGTGGCTGGAACCCACTCGCCTAATATAATTAAATGTGTAAAACCCAATTATTGCTCTTGCCTTATCTGAGTGCAGGCAGCGTTTGGCCACTACTGTCATATTTTCAAATAAACCTACCCAAAATCTTGAATCGCGGAGAGATGAAGGGTAAAAAATTTAGGCATATATGTTAACGGGCCCGTGAGAGGTTTAAGAGGTTTTGGTACATAATTCAACGCTAAAAGCATTAATCTAAAACTGTAGGTTTCTTGAAGTCAATTTGCGAAAACTAAACAATAGAAATCCTAGACAATAGTTTAAGCCAACATTTTAAACAAAATTGTTTCCAGTGTTACAAACTTCTGAGGCGCAATCTCGGATGCTGGAACCTCGTGCATTTAACTGCGGCGCAAGAGATCACGCGTAACGAATTAGTAATTCTGGATAAATATTTACTCATAAAGTTGGCAAATAAGATTATCTAGGATCGTCATTGAGTATTTTATTAATATTGGCTTCGAAAAAAATGTAGAAATCATTTTATGCTTTCAGCGTTTATTTATCTACCACGCACTCTTAACCTTGAAATGCACTTAAAATGCCAGTCAGCCATGACTTTGGCCAAGGCTCTTGCCCTCGGCATTTTTGGCGCCAGATAGGGCTATTAACATGTTATTTTCTTTTCACAAACGACCGCACGATTAAATACCGTGACGTGCCTAGCACCCACAGCTGTAAGGGAATAACGCACTTCTACTATACGAGTTTAACATGCCACTTGTCGACAACACCAACCTCACTTATGCCCGGTTGCACATGGGAAGTTCAGATATTGATCTAAGATCATTGGCAAAGATGATCTATGATCAGCGTCCTGAAGTGTTGCCCAAAACAAGATCAGCACTTGATCCAAGTCATTTTGAACGTGATCCTGAACTGTCGATATTTCTTGGTTCAATAAATGATCCAAGATCATAGCCATTACCAAATTTATGGTAGCCATATTTGTTGTAATTTTGAAGTGTACGTGAATTGATTTAAAGATAATTTATGTACGTCGCAAATTAGTAGTTAACTTAGCAAATAATTTCCTAACAACATTGTGTTACGCACTTATGCGAATTGTTGGTAGTTAGGTTAGGACGTCCGCGGACATGAGTTAACGAAACATTTGTACTGAGGTTTCGTTTGTCAAAACGTACAGTTATTGGTTCGCTGTTCTCCTCACATCGTTTACAGCATTAAAAGCGGGAGATAACTCATCCCACGCCCATTCCTTTTGTTTGATGTGTACACCATCGGTTTTATTGTTGTCGAAAATGTGAAGTCTTTCTTCCACTAAATTATTTCTCTTTAAATTTTCCATGCCGTCAACACAAAGCGTTCACATTCTATCAACAAACACACAATTCACATTTATAAACTCAATATCAATAATGCTAGCCAACCTAATCACTCATAATTTCCGAATCTGTATGAGATTACTCTTAAGAAGTAATGATGTCACAATTGTTGTGACCAATAGGCATTAAACACCATTCTGCTGTACAGTGTTGTCAGATGATTTCGTAGAACCACAGTTCTCATGATCACAGATCAAAAACTTGCTGAATACGTATGTGCAACGTTTGTCACGATAAATCCCAGATTAATTGTGATCTACCGTCATAGGATCTTGGATCACAGTATTTTTTGTGCAACCGGGCATTAGACAAACAACACGACACTACTGTACATCACGCCAGTCCCAGTGGCTGGTGGCAGCTTCACTCCCCGCCGATACAACTACTAGTAATTTATTAATTATGGCAACAACTCCCTTCCAGTCTTACATACGTATCCGGAGCCCAGCTAATACAGATACACGCACCCCGCACCCAGTTCAATGATCCGAAATGTGTTTTCTTTTCGTACGTTGGCACAATGGGCGCATGTGGGATAGTTTCATTAAAAAAACTGTTTACTTACACACTACAAACGCATTATAAGCGCGGCAGGCGGTGTCCTTAACACAATCGCGCGGTCTACCGTAATTTTCATCCCTATGTTTTTATTTTTATATCTGTACAAGTTTTTTTCTTTTAGACACAAAATGTTACTAAATTTTTATCTTATAATTTTTTTTATCTCGCATAGTTTCTGCGTAACGGCTCGTTATAGCTAAAAATTTGCATGTTTTCCTTTTAAGGACGACACTAAAACAAACTAACTTACCAAAGTGAAAAATTTAAAGTGAATAACGATGTTGTAGGCTATAAATTCAGCTATGCTAAACAACAAAATAAAATATTTTTGTATTTAAAAAAAAATATTGCGTTTCTAAATCTATATTTTAAATATCAGCACTTTCATTTAAATAAAAATATATTCTTTGTTTATATGAACTAGTCATTGTAGCATGCGACGTCTTCATCCACTGTGAATTTTTTCAGTTTGGTATGTCAGTTGGTTTAAGTGTCGTCCTTAAAACGGAAACCTGCAAATTTTGGCTTTAACCAGCCATTACGCGAAAACTATGAGGCATAAAAATTTCCATAAGAGCCAAGTTTAGTCAAAATTTGTGACGAAAATAAGAAAAAAACATCTGGTTCAAATAAAAATAAAAACCTGGTGACGAAAATTGAGGACTTAACATTCAAAAGGGGCTAAGTACCATTTTCGACAAAAAATGAGTTAGGTACATAGAAAGGTGCCATAACATTAGGTCGAAGACATACCTTAAGTGCTATCTCCTAGTGAGATGTATGCGCGCCGTACATCAGCACAATTATATGGTTGGAGTAACATCAACACGTTCTAATTCATTGAAAAAAAAAATTAATATATATGTATATATATATATATATATATATATATATATATATATATCTACTAGCAGTCCCCCGCGGCTTTGCTCGCGAGTATTATTCGTAACTGATAATATTTACTGTAATTGAAAAACCTCTTTGTACACAAGATTGGTACTTCAGTCATCAAGAATGTCCAAGCGGCTAGTTGAACTAGCTCTGCAGAAGGATAAGTAGCTATAGCTGTCCATGCGAAAAGTAGTCTTAAGTTTGTCCCTGCCACTAACAGCGACTTCGCCTGGGCCTTATTTATAAAACTGCCAATTTGACGTTCTAGGGTAGTTACAGACATCTAAGGTAAGAGGTTAATCGAATGAGAAACATCTGTTTACCCTGTGCACAACCATTGGTGACGGTGCCCTCAATTATATATTGTCAAAATATTCACTTTAACTTTAT
>PNEQ01011019.1:13606-47612 GCA_003012365.1 Medauroidea extradentata | reverse complement strand
AAGAGAGAGGATTGTATGGCAAGGAGACAGGGGGAGGTAGGGCGCCCCCGCCCCTTCTCGCACAGCATGTGGTAAGGCTCACGCATCATCTGCTCTATTGTCGCCAGACCGGCGGGCAATTATCACTCTTAAAAACTAAAATCATTGTACATAAAATTATCTTAATGTTACTAGCATATTCGAGTCTGTGACATTCCACTGGTCAAAACAATACCAGACACGATACCTCTGTGATAATATTAGTAATATTCATATTTTATAGTGTTTTATACTGGCCTATCATAGGATCCCACAGACCCCTCACAATCAATACTGAAGTTAAAATGGATGGCAATATGTTACATATGACAATAAATGCCCCTTCATCACAATCAATCATCATAATTAACCTAAACTACATTAATTTATATATATATAAAAGTATCAATAAAATATGGCCGTCACATATTGTAAATTGTGCAATTCAGATTGTTGGGTCGTGGTTTACACAGTGAACAGTACTTCCGCTGATAAGTTGTAATTACTGAGGGAAGAGTTTGAAGCCATGCTCAAGTTCGTAGTCGTCACACGTTCATAAGATATCCAAGACTAACGCATGTGCAGTACTTTCACAGTGCCAGAAAGTTATCGGATCCTACATATTCATAACTTCTCCCACACATTCTACGACAACACATTTATTCCATTAACAACATAGTCAAAGTCTATAGCCGAATTTCTGTTGCCAAACCTGATATCTTGTTTTAGGTCTAAGATATATTGGTCTCCTCATCAATATTATCAAGGTGTTTCTTTTATAAAACACATAGGACATTAGCGGATCTTAAACTGCCTGCTGGTGGGACCAAGCCTCAGCGAATTAATGTTGAAAACTATTCAGTATAACAGAAAGGTAACATCTAAAACAGCTGCAACAGTTTATTGACATGCTAAACTTCTACGGATACTTCATTCCAAATGCTTCTCTGTTGAAAATTCATCTTAGATAGTTCCTTTAAAGCGATGCTAAGTCCTTCGAAATTAACAGGGTTTTTGAAGAGTGCAAGAATAACCTCATGCTGACCTGTAGCTATGTTGATCAAATTCTGGCTGCTTCCTTGGCTGTGATGTCTGATGCTTCGGAGTTTACGGTTGTATTACTAACTTAGCACTGTATGTAAAGTATTTGACCACATTTAGCATTGTTTTACAAGAAGCTTAGCCTTGTTTACTAGAAATAGGGACATGTTATTTGGACCTTCTTGCCATATCTTCTGAGACCCATGAATTTCGTAGAATGGCATATGGTAGAGATTTCAATATTTTCGTGCCAGCCACTATCAATTTTAAGTAAATCCTAGATAATTGGTCACATTGTCGTTCCTATTAACTAGGAGTAATTTACCAGATTACTACCGATATTCAACACATATTAAGAAAGAGACACTGCAATTGCTATAACAATTTAGGTAGGATGATGTTATCACAATTTTTAACTAACAGACTCTCTTTGCATCACTGAGAACGACAAGAAATTAAACAGTTTCTGCATCAGAATATAGCTACAAGTTTAAGCTAAAACTTTATATGTGGGCAATTCTCTGAGCTCTTTGGGATAGAGGTCTTATAATTATAAATAAAAGAGTTAAATTAAGTGCTCGATTTAATAGCTCACAAAGCTACGAATTACACAAAACAGCAATCAACTATAACTTTCACAACACCCTTAATTATGCACACGATTACTACTGTGCCACAGAACGTCAATTAACTTTGACCATTAAAGCACAAGAATATTTACCATTAATCAATTAAAGACTACAAATCACAATAAAAATTCAGTCATATATCCAATCAACAGTCTCTCAAATAGTGACAGTGTACAACCTTAATAGTCCGCAGTGGTAATGAATCGCCGTGTGCTGCGCAGCACCCCGAGTGCTCTTGAGGTCTTCGGTTCGACTCCCGTCGCGTATCTTCTCTTCGCCCATCAGTCCGCCCTCAGAATTACAGCATACAACAATATA
This sequence comes from Medauroidea extradentata, assembly GCA_003012365.1. NCBI lineage: Eukaryota > Metazoa > Arthropoda > Insecta > Phasmatodea > Phasmatidae > Medauroidea > Medauroidea extradentata. The sequence continues at coordinate 45,606 of PNEQ01011019.1, read as the reverse complement.
TACATTAAGACGGTTATTTTACAGAGCCATCATCTACTGCGATGTCTAACACTTGTTGCGCTGCCTTCAGAAATGTCTATCAGCTGGATCACCCAAGCATGAATTCAAGTTTGTTTGTAACTTAGTGACTGTGAGGTAATTTGTTGAGTTCGAATACCTGTAGCCTGTTGCTCAAGCCAGTCCTAAAAATGGGTTGCTTCAGCTATAATTGGTATTTGTCGCCTGGCTTGGCAGTTTCCATTCCAGGTTTTGTAACTGTACTGATCCTAGTTTCTCTCCCAAGTTCCATGCCCGCTTTTGTAACCCGCCAATAATATTGGAAGTGTTTGAACGGGGAGCGCTCCTTGCTAGAACTGCCTGAAAAAGATAAATAAAGACAAAAATGTGCTGCCATCATAGCATAAAACTGTGTATCATGTTAAATTAGTTCGAACGACTTTAAAATAAGACTTTTTTAAATTCCGTTAAAATACTGTTTGAAGTTGTTCTAAATGGTTAAAACGGCACCAATACCATAAAAATAACCATAATAATTTTTATCCCATTAAGTATAACCCACTAGAGCGTCAGACATGGAATCTAATGTGTTTTGTTCGTGTGAATTGAAAACTCTGCGATTTTCATTGTTTGTGAGTGAATGTTGTATTTTCTTCTTTATGAAATAAACCGTTGTATAAATATGCTACTAGCGTACGTAGGTAAGTTAAATAAAATTTTCGACACTCGGATACGTTCATGTACGCTGCCTGTACTAGCGGTTCGTACTTATGGGGCGTGGCTTGCGCGGTAGTAGTTCAAATAAATGCTCTATTCACGGACTGCAAAATCCTCTTCCCGGGCGCAACTCGCGAAGGTATGGGTTCGACTATATCCGGGTTTAAGAATCAAGGCTTCCGGCCGCAATTAAAATCATTCGCAGGTGACACCGACTCGCGACAGCACCTCTAATCTCTTCTGGGGCCCACGGGGAGTCTACGATAACTCCCAAAATCCCTACACCCTAGCGACTCTCCCGCGCTTAATATCGACAACTTACTATCACTAGGCCACGCTCCACGGTAACAAACTCTCGGCTGCAGACCACGGCACTGTTTATTTTCATTATCTTACTTTTATAAAAATATAAAATTACACTACTACAAGATATTTTGACTTACATGCAGTATTACATATATTATAAGCCTTAAAATATCTCATGTATTCTATATGCATATATTCTTATAACGTATTGATCTCAGCCCTGATTGGCTGTTTGGTGGTAGGGACTGTCCTGTGTTCCGTGTCCTCAGCCCTCGGGAGGGGAGGGGAGGAAGTCCTGGAGGAGGGATATCTGCTGTAGAGGCCCGCCATGGCCGTCTTTAGTAGAAGGCCGGAGTCTTGAATGTGGCAACGCTGTATCGGTCGCTCATTGGTAGCCCTAGTCTGTGTATACGTGTACACGCCACCAAAGCTGCATCTAGACACGTTACAGAGACTAGGGCAGCGAAGAAGTGACAGGCAGCAGGCCCCCGATGCAGTGTTGCAACATTCAGGACTCCGGCCTCCTATTTTTGACGGCCATGGGCCCTCACATTACGACAGTGGCAAACTCGCAACTCCTGTCTAGGGCTTCATGAAGAACAACACTGGTCTCGGTGTGAGGGCGGCACTTCCCCTTCTCTCATACCACTCACGTTACCCTCTCTCTTGTCTATCATTTTCAAATTTCATTATCTCGACCAATTACAAAACTCAATATTTTATTATATTCAAAACTTATTTTTAATTTGGGGTGCCAGTGAGGCCAGTCACAAACAATTACAAATATGTTAACTCGTAAAAAATGAATTTTTTTTGCCTTTCTTACTTTCACAATAATAAATCCGTACATTGGAATATATACGATATGACTAGAATAACTTATTTTTAACAAATAAGGACGTAGGTAACATTAAAATGTGCGAGGTATTTGCAAAGAAAATTTGTGTAATTAGATAATAGAGTTTTATTTATAAGTAATGTTGACATTAACTGCTGTCTGGACAGTTCCTGTTAGCGACATTTCCTGTTAACAGACAGAAAATTCCGACCAGTGATAATTCCAGTCACCAAATGATAAACAAACGCTCGTCACCTGAAACAGAGTGGAAGGATTCACATTTGAATTTAACCATACTATTTCTAGGCTTGAGATGGAAACATTAGTTAGCGTATCTTAGTTTCTCGATCAAAATTACTTTGACACGATAAATATTTTTTTTATTTTGAATAATTTATTTTTATAGTTTTTATAAATGTTATTATTGTTTGAATGGCTTAACAAATACGAAAATGCAACGGCATAGTTAAATTATTTTTATTAATATGTAGGGCTTGAGACTTATTTAAGGGGCCTGTATTTTCGTACATTTCGAAACGTCTCTTAATTCTTTCGTACTGTATACTGACGTACGACTTTTTAATTGTCTTTCTTTCTAAATCAATTTCCTTCTTAATATTCATGAAGTAGGTATCTTCACTTATGTCTAGATACTTACACGATGAAGCCAGCTTCGGATTTTCCGTAACTTCGATTCGGGTATGTCCGGTATCGTGACCTCACCTTTCCCCCCATCTAAACCATCGCTGTCCGGTATACTCACCCCTCCCTTCTATATACTAGCGTCAAAGCACTACTATAGACAGCTGCCGAGTCTCACCACGTCGCCTTGTTAAACACAAGTAACAATACAGTAAAATATAAAGTAAAACTGCTGGAAAAAATTTGAGAGATTTTAAACAAATTATTTACTACAAAACATAATCATTTTATTATATTGTAAGCAGAACGTAGTAAAACAAAGTGCAAACGTTGAACAAATTTAAGATTTTATACACGTTTTTACAAACTCGCTTTCTTGCCTCTTTGTCTTTTTGGTAACAATAAACAGTGTATTAATTTAGGGTTTTATAAGCTCGCTTTCTGGTCTGAGCTGTTCGGTACAAATTTTGTAATCGATTTAATCTAACTTCCTGATGAGCTAGAGTCCTGAAACTTTAGACGTAGCTCAGAACTGGATGACGTTGCAATATAAGAGGGGAAAATTTTAATAAAATAATACTAAGTTTAATACATATGATTGAAAAATTTCACTCACACGAGACTTAAACGCAGGAAATAATTTTAAATAAACATATTTTTAAATATACCACGATTTTAAATACCGACTGTAAAGTACAACATAATTTATCCTATGAAAATATTTGAAAGATTTAACGAGATATATAATGTGGGGTGCTTGCAATAGATAACTGATATATGAATAGTTCCCCTAAGTTATTAATTAACAATTTTATTGCACTGCGAATGATATGAACTGTTCTGTGAATTTTCTCAACAACAGCTACTCTTACATTCCTTGTTACTATCTATTGCATGCGCCCCAGGTTATTTTCGTTTGAAAACTTATACATTGTTTCATGGGAGAAATTAATTTGTATTTGTTTAGTCAATTTTAAAAATGTAGTACATTAAAAATGATTTAATGTGTTTCAACAGAGTTATTACTACAAAAACACAATCGTTTAAACATGTTAGCTTTGCAAAGAAATAAAGTACTACAACTGTTGAAAAATTTTGAGATATTTGACCATATAGCCTAATTACTTAGAAAACACAATAATTTTCATAATTTTCAGCATTTTAGCACAACAGAACAAAACACGAAAGTACAGCTTTTAAGAAATATTGAGATTTTATAAGCAAAATAATCACTACAAAAAATAGTTTTAGTATATTAGCACCGCACAGCAAAACATTAAATGTAACTGCTGAAAAAAAATTGAAATTAAAAATATACTCTTTACGAAAACAAAGCATTTTGATGGTGACGTAGAAGTATTTTATTTTATTTTTTATAAGAGGCAATATTTTCCTAAATGTTGCGCCCATTCCGCTATAAAACAATATCTTCGTCCTCTCATTTTAACCAAAAATATGATAAAATAAATTATGTCTCTGTTTACCCACCGAGCGAGTTGGCAGAATGGCTAGAACATTGGACTCGCTCATTCGCGTTAAGGAGCACACGTGTTCGATTCCAGTCTTCGGTCATCATGATTTCTGTTTTCTATGGTTTCCCGAAATCACTTTGGGCGAATACTGGGATGGAGTCCTTAACGAAAGGTCACGGTCGATTCCTTCCTAAGTTCCTTGGAACTATTGTTGTGTATGTGTTACCGTTTCTAATTATCTTGGCTGTCGACGAGACGTTCAGTCCACTTCCCTTCCCGTTTTCGCACTCAAGATGCTTCTGCTGCAAGCAACAATCAAATATGTGTTTCTTAAGGGGCTTATGCAGCTGACGCATAAACAGTGTTGTAGTGTGCCGTGCTACGCCTTTTCTTTTTTATGCGAAACAGCTAAACTAATCTAAAAAAAAAGAACACCAGTTAAAACTAGGCTTCTAACACTTTAAAAATGCAATATGCTAATTAGAAACATGTTTTTGGAGGCCCCTTAAAATGGCTAAAATAGGATTTTTTTAACAGCTGTTGAAAAAATTCTTCCCAGATTCGTAAAACACATCGTTGGAAGCATGCGTTAGTCCTTACTACAAACTTTTCCCAAGTGAAATTGTATGGTCGGCGCTTTAAGTCCCATAGGAAAATGTACAGTAGGAAAACACTGCTCGCCATGCAGTTTGGCGCGCCGCGAATAAAGGCGATGCTGTTATCATCGAGTGTGAAAAGCTGAACCTTATCGCTTCACTGTCTCCACGCATCAAACGGACAAAATTACATCAGAAGTAACAGCCCTCTTATCCTATATACTACAACACATAGAAGTGTAGTTGTATTCATTGTGCTATGCATGTTGTTAACTATAGTCCACAAGGTAAAAATAAACTAGTCAAACTAATCATACAGTTCAAATAAGTATATTCCTCATAGAGTATAGAGAGTATCGCACCTGAAGCCATGAACAAATTTCTAAGACGATTAACGATTATCATTGTTCACAGCTCTCTGTCGTTAAATGGAAAGGGAACTAAATTAACCCCTTGCCCCACCACTTCTGACGACCCCGTGTTTTAGTTTTACACAGCAAGAACAAAATCGAAAATGTAATTTTGTTGATACTCTTCTGCATAAATGTTACATAATTTTAATCAAAACTTAACAATGCTACACTAAACAAATTACTGCAACAATAAGGAGGCAACTATTGCAAGTAAATTTCATATTTCATATATAAAACAGCTTTGCTTTCAGAAAGAACATAATATGAGTATGAGTAATGTGGTTGAATTTGACTTCGAAAAGTAATCTACTAATATAGAAAGAATCCAAAACTATGATCGGAGCATTTAATTCTTCCTAAAGTGAAATTATTCTGTTCGTAAATTTTTAACTGGCATTCATCGGCTAATAAAATCATATGCACTTTAAAACTAATACGTTATGAAGATAAATACTTGTAGGCCTATTCGTTATGGGGTCCTTGTAAAGTATAGAAGGAAGTATCATACAAACAGTATCATTCTAGTTTTTTTTTTTTTTCTGGTCGACGTGGCCAATAATGCACTGTAATATTTCTCTATTAGTGAAACACGATATAAAACTTTTTAAATTAGTGCTGGGGAATTGAGGGTAGGCCTGTGTTGTTGCGGGTGGGATGGTAGAGGGGGAGAGGCTTGGCGGGCTACACGTGCGTCCCTGCAATACCTCGCGTCTGCGATACGCTTAGTGTTTGCGCATGCGCAGACTTAATTTCTTCAGAAGAGTGGCAAGGGGAAGTGCAGCGGCCGGCCGTACCCGAATCGTAGTTACGGAATCAACCGAAGCTGGCTTCATCGTGTAAGTACCTAGACATAAGTGGTATCTTCGGCATCACTTTTTAGGCAAGAAAGAGTGTCTTGTGTTTTCGGATGTTGTCTACCAGTTTATGTAGTCATTTCACTATTCCACCCTCTGTTGCATTACAAGTTTTGAAGCTGGTGCTTTACAAACTTGTCGAAGGACTCTTGTTGTTTTAAATTTGTGGGTGGTTTTTTCATGTATACGAGCCATCCTTTACATGTAACTTCAGTGTTCAGGAAAGCCAGAGGTGTGCACGTCAGGATGATGAGTCTCTCGTCTTTGTTGTCTCTATATTCATTCATTAAACATATGCTTTTACCTTCCTGCGCATGCACATTTCCATGTGGACAAAGTCACCACTGACATCAACTGAGGGAAACATTTATTTGAAACGATGGAATGGTGGCTGACTCACAGAAAACCACGTTCGTTGTCTCAGGTTTACAATATGGGGTTATCTTCACTGCAACCGAAAATGGGCGACTGTAAGTTTACTTCGTCTTGTAAAAAAGACCTGGAATTACGTTTGTTTATTTTCCATTGCTTCCTATATCTGCAAGAATACTGTGAATTTGTGTGAACTATTTGCTGGAACTCTTAAACCGTCCCATACATGAATAAGTGATTTACTTACTGAATCCTTCTCACTCCTGGTCACTTGATAAAAATAAGTTTCCGTCTTTTATATCGTCGTCTGCCGAGGGTAACACTCATTCATAAATATATTTTGATAGCACAACACCTTGAAGTTCAGCAAGTTGTTCTGATGTTTCATGTGTCTGTTATTCATGTCTATAAGAGTCCACATAACTGACATTGCATATGGTAACTCGGTCATAAAATAGAATAATTTGTGATGTAAAGTGTCGAATTCATTACAGTTCAATTTTGCTACGACAACACGTTCTTCTCACACGTCCTTCGGGCAGTGAGGAAGAACAGATTTAAATATGTAGTATAAACAATGTCTGACACATATTAATGATCTGGCATGTTTTTAAACCTTCCATATTTATTCTCACTTATTTTACCGTGCAGTATTTAGGTTTTTTTTAAAACAAAAACACATCACAGCACAGTCAGCATTGATGAGATTCTTTGGGTAAGCATGTATACCATTAACCACTGCAGGGGTCTCGTTACATCCATGTCAACATTCGCGTGAGAGTTAGTTGTAGTGCGTCAGTAAAGAAAAATAAGAGTTCATGGCATGAATTCTCGCTAGCCATGTGCGAATGTTTAAACTGACTCCTTACTTTAAAAATCAGGTGCCGGAATTGTTGAACAGTTTCAATAAAACGCTAAGCGCATCTAAGAAATGACACGTCTGCTTCTACCATGTAATAAAAATATTCTATACCAGCTTGTATAGCGGTCTGTATACTAGCGCATACAGGAGCCGTCGTTAGAAGATTATACAAGAGAAGTACGGCAGGAGGTGTCGTGTAATATCCACTTTAGAAGCACGTGTCGCTGTAACTTGACATTGTAATAATAACTTTGCTGAATTTTTTGCCGCAATTGAGGCCGTCTCCGAAAAAAATTCAATTTTGGTATTTTTTTAACAGTTGTACCAAGAAAGTGCAAATAAGTTTGAATTTAAAATATGGTTTTAGCCTATGCTGTAAATATATTCCAGTAATTGGTTTATATACACTGCGTCTTTCCCAAACAATTGACAATAGATGAAAATCCGTTTCAAGAGTAAACCAATGGTAATCATTTAATTATTACCTTACCGCTGAAAATCGTAAGAGTGAGCACTTTTATTGAATTTACATATGAGATATGCCAGTCTGTTACCGTTGAATTTGTTTAAATGAACACCAGGTGTACTAATATATTAGTACCTTTCATAGTTTGGTTTTCAGCATTTAGTGCGTACCGAATTTCAAGGGCAACACATGAGTCACGACTAGGCGAGGATGAAACTACTGTGGTCCACCATTGTCTTCCGCAGTATGTAGATGAGGGCATAACACAACACTAAGTCCTCTACCTGGGGAGATAACTGTCCCTGGCTGGGAATCGAACCCGGAAACTGTGACCCAAGAGCTCTAACTAATGAGCCAAGTGGTCGGACGTTTGTTACATACCGCCGTATTTGTTTAGCGTTCAAAATGTTTCCGATAATGTGTAGTTATTATGTGAATATTTTAGTAGCCTATGGCTTGCGCTGAGACATACTAATATAAAACACTGGACAGTGTCAACCCTGCTGTACAAACTCCCGCGTCGTCTCACTGTAGAGTCAAGAAGCACGTGTGCTCTCACGGTTGACGCAATATTGCCGGGGAGATGCGCTCTGTAGCGAACATCATAAAGACGAGAATAGCGTGCGACGAGTGCACTACTGGGCTAGGCACAGCACCACGTGCGCCAACTTGGTCCTCATCCAGCACGCGAGTGTGGTCTCCCTCCACCTCAACCTGTGTACAAGTAAAGGTTAGCACGCTCGCCCTCGTGATGCGTCAGGGATTATGACCCCTGTTAACACTCCTCGCATTCACAGTATGCTAGGCTCGGGATTAAGTGCGATAAAATCATAATTTTATGTTTTTATGAAATATTGTTAGTTTTGTAGACGATACTTCTGAGTACATTTTACTCTTACGAAACAATTTTAGCTCCCATAGTTTTCTCATAACGATGCGACAAAGTCAAAATTGGCTTATTCTGCTGCCATGCAAATAGCGAAAACCAACTGACCTACACAAACAAAATAATTCTCTGTGATATTACATCCCATGAACTATGCAATAAAGGATTTATAAGACCATATCGTAATATTTTTAATTTAAAAAAAATCGCAGAAATACAGGAAAAAAGTTGAAAATTCTGCCATTTTTTAAAAATACTAAAATAGTTCACGGGATTTTTCAAAAATGTTTCATTACGTAGCTCGTCATATGTTATTTCACTGTAAATTATTTCACATACATAAGTCAATTGGTTTTCACTATTTGCATGGCAGCAGAACATGCCAATTTTGACATTGACGTACCGTTATGAGAAAACTATGCAAGTAAAATTGTTTCGTTGGAGGTAAATGTACTCACAAGTATCGTCTACAAAACTAACAATATTTCATAAAAATATAAAATTATGATTTTATCGTACTTGAACACCCTTAAGAGTTCTATGTACCAATTCCAGATCTCCGTGTTTGACGCGCGGGAACAGCGGTGTGATAAGGGTCATAGTACCATTCTCGACGATAGGCACATGGTCTCTATTCGCAGCGCTAAACTGGCGTGCAATGTTTTCGTAGAACTCTTTTTCCTGTGGGACTTTAAGCGGCGACCGTAAAATTTTATTTTTGTATACCATGAAGTAAAGACCTATGCACGCATTTTATTTTGCAATTTACGGATTCAGGTCGTATTTACAGGGTTACAGCAGTAAAAAAAAAAAAATTTTTTTTTTACCTTTTCCAGATGCCTCAACATCATCTTACTAAAAATCATACTGAATTTTCAAAAAAGTGGCATAGGTAGTTTCAAGTGGGTGTTCTTTTCGTAGATAACAACTATACGAATAGGTTCGGCGGTTCAGCGTAAGAAAAAGTATTCCCGTGACACTCCAGAACACTGTCCAACGGCTAAGTACACAGTCCTCTTAAGTGGCATTCCTACTAGCGCTTGAAATGTACTGCACCAGCTTCCGTTTATACATTATACGACGAAACTTCGTAACGTGTATTATGTCTACACTACTATAAACCTAAAATTAAAAATTAATAATAAACTGCAATCTATGTCTCGGTAAGTTCCCTTTGTAATTATAGCTAAAATTGAGTAAGGGATTTTAGTCAGCGCTTTAAGGGGGTCCCAACTTGCGCTGAAACGCGTTGGAGCGAGTTGCGATTATTCTTTTTTTTTTTTACGAAACTACTGAAGGTGCATTACATTTATATATCTACGAAAATAACATACACTTCAAACCATGTCGCTATAAATTCCAAATTTCGGCATGTTTATTTAAAACGAAATTTTCTGGCCTGTCAAAACGGCCAAAAATGGATTCTCCAAACTGCCGAATCTGGAAAAATAACAACTGGATTCTAAAAACACAATTGTAGAAACAAGCGTTGAACTTTGAACTACGCTGGCCACAAATAAAGTAATGTGGTCACCGCTTAAAGTCTCGTAGGAAAATGGATAACAGTAAAGCGCAGCACCCCAGACGAGTGGCTTGTCCGGAGAGGCGATAATGCATTACATACATCGGTCAACGGCAACCTTACAGCTCTTGCCTCACTCACATAAACACAAACGCTGCCTATCTAGGGAGGCCCCTTAACATGGATGTCTTTAGTGCGGGTGAAGGGTGACGTGAGGTGAGTATGGATCACCGCAGGAATGAAAGGGCTGGGAAAACGGGAGATCTCCGAGAAAATCAGCTGACCAGCGCCATCGTCAGAACGATTCCCACGTGCGAAAATCCGGGGACCTTCCCTGCCTGGAATCGAACTCGGTTCGCCTTGGAGGAGGGCGAATGGTCTGGCCATTCGGTCACTGCAGCCCCCATGACACAGGAATAATGATTTTATGGCCCCTCGAAAATTGCCAAAAATACTTTTCCCAGAGTGCCGTATGCGGGAGAATACTAATACTGATTCGCAAATAGTACTGTAATAAGGAACACACGATGATCTGTAAACCGTACTTCATCAAAAATTTACTGAACACCACTTAAAGTACTGTAGGATGGAGAATAATAGTGAAACACTGCAAACCCATTGAGTGTCTTGCTATTAGAGGCGATGCTTTGCAAATGCCGGTCAGCGGTACCCTTATCGCTCCATCGAATTGTCCTCACACAAACGCAGCATATATAGTAACTACCTTAATGGCCCCGCTTTGCTAGATGGCAATGGACAATGCAGATCCTAAGTAAAAACGGGTTCTTGGCAAATTCACTCCATCAGGCTATATTGTGTCTAGTAACGAGCAGAATTTAAGATTCGTTACACGTTAGACACGATTTTCCGTTTTAAATTTCCGTTTCTTGTGTTTATTCTTAGATAGTGTTAATGTTAAGTACAATTTCTATGTCACCGTTAGATGTTAATTTTTCTACACAGGATCGAAATAATATTTTTAGGTATGCATCAAAATTTTGTTAAAGCGCAGAACATATACATAATAACTTGATTTACTGACGTACAATTTAACAAGGTAATTGTATATATATATATATATATATATATATATATATATATATATATATATATATATATATATATATATATATATATATATATATATATATATATATATATATGGCAGTTTTCCTGGGGACTTATTTAATATCGCTTTGTATAGGTACAACGCAAAAAGTGCACCTGCGCTACGTCTGAGTGCGCTGTAGTGGAGTTCAATACGCATACACAGAAGTGTAATATGTCACTTGGTGGGTACAAAATGGCTGTAAATATTCTTCTATCAAATACGTCGGCACAAGTACATTTGCTCCGTGTGCGCATGTGCAGCTTAAAAATGTAGTGACCTAATCAGTTCCAACTGCAACAATAGGTTCAAGTGTTCAAGCGTTCACTTGATCTGCACCTGCGCTGCGCTCCGTATGTGCAAATAGAAGGGTAGTGATATTTAATTTAAGCCCTGAGATTGTGCACATACATTTTCAGGGCTGGTTTCACAATGCCTGTTTAAAGTGTTGGTTATCTGACTACACTATAAATACAAACGAAACTTTTAACTATTGGTTAAAACAATAGCGCGTCTGAAAGCACTTCTCACGTTTAAAAATGTTATGATTAGCTAAGTGCTGGTTAATGTAAATTTGACCTCCATGCAGTGACGTTTCAAGTTTGGATTGGCTGTTCAATCGTTTTTTAAGTCGCAGTTAACGTTAGCTTGCGGACAAAAAACGTTAAAAGTGCACGTCCCGGTAGATCTATTACTTCTGAAAACGAACTTCTAATTATCCTAGTTGAAAAATGTTTCCATATCGTGGTACATAAAAAACAGACGCAGTGACGTGCAAACAGAGAGAGGAATATTGGAAGACAGTTGCAGCCGAGTTCAACACTATTTCTGGCGTGTGTCCGTGTACCGACAAAATTTTAAAAGCGAACTACGAAAACGCAAGACCCTACACGAATAAAGAATAGCGAAGAGCTTAGGCAAGTCTTCAAGACGTGATGTGGAATACCGCACAGAAATTCACTTCAACAGATTTGTACGAGAAAGTTATTCGTAATAAACATGGACGAAAGTAAGCAGGCTTGTAGCAAAACTTCTATTTCGTTTCACCGTTAATGATTTTGATTTGCAATTTCCGATTATATTTCTGTGAAATTACTGCAAGGGTTTTTCTCGATATTCGTGTTATTTATAATCGGCGAGCATAACCTCTCGTGAATGAAGCTAAATATTAATTGAAGATTTCTTTCCAGTAATAACAATCTTTCTTTCAAATTTTGAGGCGTTGAAAATTACTGTATTTTGTTGTAATGTGTGAATCGTTGGTTAAAATACAGCTTAGATGTAAGTTGTGCTATATTTAATTTTCTTTATGTTCTAGCAATCGTAAAACAACAGCTTACAGATTACCAATGACTTTACATCATTTGCGATGATATTAATAAACAGCAATTTCTAATATTTTCAATGCGTTGATCAGAAACCCATACTTACTGAACAACGGACAAACACAATGACTCAACTTGCTTTCAAGCGAAGCGGCGAAAACCTAACTCTGATGCTAACTGTCGGTGAAATTTTGAACTAGCTCTGTAGTGCGGAGCATTAGCGCCATTAGCCAACGGCAGTTGATCTTCAGTGGCTTGGTTGCGTCACTTTGTTCTGGCGCTAATTAAATCAAATTATACATACAGTGGGTTTATGTCAATAAGATCATAAATAAATATTATAAATTCCATTAAATATAGAGAGGTCGACTGCATTTGATGTACTTCCACTAATGTTGTATTTAAATAGGAAAATACAGGGAACTACGTGCAATGATTCGCTACCAACCATACAAGCAATAATATAACGTTTGTTAATGTTGACTTTATATGCAGTAACAGCTCATGATTGTTTTCAAAGGTTAAATCAGTGCTCACTTTATCCCGATTTACTTATATTAATGTTGTACTACCCCAGCAAACACAAATTGTCGGCAAGACGTCTGCCCGCTGTCTGAACTGTCCTCCAGTGTCTTCAGAACACAAAAAGACAGCGGGCCAACACCGACTTCTTGTCTTTTTCCAGACACCAGTCAGCAGTCACTAAAAATACACCTACCTGATGTCATTCTTCTGACACTCAACCAATTTAAAAGACAACAAGGGGGTGTCTTTTTTACGACAATCACCTAACTATCGCTAAAAAGATACAAGCCCGAAACCGACAAGATATCTTTTTCGAGACACAGGTAAGCTATCTTAAAAAGACAACCAGTGGAAGTCCTTTTTATGACACTCACCAAACTATCGCCAAAAGTATAGCGGCCCGTTACAGACATGATGTCTTTTCCCAGACACAGATTAACTGTCATTAAAAAGACAACAACTGGATGTCTCTTTTATGACACTTACTTAACAATCGCCAAAAAGATACATGTCCGATACCGACAAGATGTATTTTTCCAGACACGGGTAAGCTGTCATTAAAAAGACAACCAGTGGATGTCCTTTTTATGACACTCACCAAACTATCACCAAAAAGTTACCGGCCTGATGTATTTTCCCAAACACAGGTTTACTGTCATGAAAAAGACAACAACTGGATGTCTTTTATACGGCATTCACCTAACTATCGCCAAAAAGATACAGGCCCGATAACAGCATGATGTTTTTTTTCAGACACAGGAAGATGTCATTAAAAAGACAACCACTAGAAGTCCGTTTTATGACACTTGAAAAACTATCGCCAAGATGTTACTGGCCCATTACCGGCATCATGTCTGTTTCGAGGCACAGGTCATCTGTCATGAAAAAGACACTGATCCATTGTCCTCTTTATTACACTCACCAACTATCGCCAAAAAGATACTGGCCCATTACCGGCATGATGTCTTTTCCCAGACACAGATTTACTGTCATTAAATAGACATTCACTAGATGTCAGTTTTATGACACTCCTCAGTTAGCAAGATGTCCGCCCGTTGTCCAAACTGTACTCAAGTGCCTACGACATGAAAAAAGACAGCAGTCAGTTAACAATACTATGTATTTTTTAGATAAACATTAGCCGTCACGAAAAAGACGTCCGCTCGCTATCCTTTCAAGACACTTAAAAAGAAATCGACTAAAATACTCCGGGCCGTTAACGGCGCAGTGACTTTTTACAGATAGCAGCAATATGTCACGAAAGAGACACCGGCCCGCTGTCGTGACATGAGCAAGAAAATGCTGGGCCTTTAACGGCTCAGTGATCTTTTTCAGACAGTGATAAAATGTCACGAAAAATATAACAGCCTGCTATCTTTTAAGGTAATCTAAAATATACTGGCAAGAGGATGCCTGGTTGTTAACTGTGCAGTGTACTTTATCAGACAGCATTAATCTGTAACGAAAATAAATATACCAGTCTGCTGTGTTTTTAAGGACACAAAAGATATTGACAAGAAGATACCAAACAGTTAAAATGTGCTTTGTCCTTTTCCAGACAGCAGATGTGTCGCGAAAAATGTACCAGTCTGCTGTCTTTTTAAGGGCAGTAACATACTGGTATCCTTTTCTGAATCGCTCTTATCTGTCGATAAATGATAATTGCCTGCTGTCTTATTAAAGACACTTGGAAGATATTGGCGAGATGATTCCGGGCCGTTAATATTTCCGTATTCTTTTCTGAACAGCTGTTATCTGTCGCTAAAAAGATAATTGCCTGCTGCTTTTTAAAATACACTTCAAATATATTGGCTAGAAGAAACCGGGCCATTAACTGTGCAGTGTACTTTTTTCGTTCTATTTCGAAAAAGATTCCAGCCCGCTGTCTTTTTAAGGATGTATAAAATATATAGGCAAGAAGATATCAGGCCGATAATGGCACGGCGTACTTTCTCAGACAGTGGTTGTATGTCTGTGGTCCTTTTAAGGAAATTTTAGTGATACTTAACAAATATTGAACTAACACTGATATGCTATTTACATTTTGATGGTTAACAGCTTGTGTATAAAAATAAGTTATTATTACATAAATTATTCATTTCCTAGTGTATTGCTGACACATGGCACTAGTTCGATGGTTGTGTGATAAGCAGACTACTAATCAACAATAAGCAAACCCAGTATACACTACCTGTCTGCAAACTCATCCTTAAATCAGCCGAATGCCTGGAACAGTTACTTGTTGATATGTTACATGCGTAAGTTCCAACAAGGTGGTGTGGTGTCGTGAATGCCGGTAAATGCAAGTAATCCCGCAGGTAGTCGAACCTGTATCGCTATAGACACGAAACTATACAAAACAGACCTCCCATTACTGGCGTAAGTAATGTTATAACTGATGTTACAAAATGTGTTTATGTTATGTAAACAGTGAATAAGTACCTAACATTAGCAACAATTTTGCAAATGCTGAACTAAATTTGTTACTGATTCATTAATTCAGAGATTGTACTTAGAAAAGAAGGAACCATATAGCGTACAACGTAGAGTCAAGCAAGAAATATCATATAAGTTTATTTATTTTAAACCAGTAACAACTTTATCAGCAATCTTATAACCAAGACAAAATGTATTTATATAATGCTTGAATACCAATCACAAAAAAAAAAAAAAAAAAAAAAAAACCTAAGGAAAAATTTGTGTTTGAAAATCATACAAATGATACATTTATGCAATGGTAAGAAGTATAATTTACAGTTTACGGATTTTGAAATACATAAATCCTTTTTTTTCCTTGAAACGTTTACTAAATCTACTACATAGGCAAGACAGTACAGAGCAAAACATGATTGTAAAGAGTTGTAAATAGCACATTAGTGTTTACAGGACGTGCTCGATGTTTAAACCTCTCATTTCCACACATGCTTGTAGGCGACGCATATGAAACTGACGAACACGATCCAGTACACCGTGATTTGCACGCACTGCCTGGAATGTATTCTGCACACATAGCCACAGTTCTAAGTCGTTTGGCATGTCACTCACATATACCAGGCTCTTTAAATGACCCCACAAGTAGCAACCTAAAGAGTTCATACCTGGTGACTTTGCTGGCCAAGACATGGGACCACCACGTGCAACCCAGCGCCGTGGGTAAACAGCATCCAGGTACTGCCTTACTGCACGACTGAAGTGTGCTGATGCACCATCATGCATGTACCACATGTAACGACGTAGGT
The DNA here is from genome assembly GCA_003012365.1 of Medauroidea extradentata. Taxonomy (NCBI): domain Eukaryota; kingdom Metazoa; phylum Arthropoda; class Insecta; order Phasmatodea; family Phasmatidae; genus Medauroidea; species Medauroidea extradentata. The sequence goes on along the minus strand of PNEQ01011019.1, from coordinate 29,466 downwards.
GCAGTGGTACATCTTACAGTAGCTCTGATAAGCCATTATCCAGGAACGCAAGATATGGAGCTCCGTTGATTCGATTAAGAAGGATATGAGGGCCAATTAACGTCACGTACGATTCCCACCCAAATGTTCACTACACGTTACTCACGATTTCTCTTGGATTTCGTTGTTCACGGTGCCTCTTAGCATACAGCCATCCCTGCGCCCGACCCCCACGGGCATGGGGAGAGATCACGCTTTGCCACGCAGTGGACTTTAGCTAACAGTAAGTTGGAACCGCTGAGCCCCTAGACAGAACACTAACCTGCGCCTCCATCCACCTACCAATGAAGTAACAGCAGCTAAGCGAGAGAGCCTAGGGCCACCCATCCCAGGATCTCGCCCACAATCCTGTCCCCCGACTAAGATCCTCAGCTCAGCCGCCTCTTGGTTTGAGTCTGGGCCTATCTAACCCCTAACAGACTGTCCAGGTCTGCTACCGGGCACTTTTGCAGCCTACTAATCGTATTTCTCAGAGGAAGGGTCCTCTCCAGATCTGCCCAGCATCCGGGCAACCACCACCACTACAAGACCAACCCAGACCATGCACGAGAGAAAGCCTCATCGGGGGGTTATCTGGTCGCCCGTAGTTCTACCTAATTTTCATGGCATTTGTGGGTTTGCCAGCCTGATCGGCATGGTACTACAAGTACGCACATGTTGCTCCTTTTGGCAGAGCACCCACCAGGAGGGACGTAGCGTAAAGCTAGCAGCGGAGCCCGAGAAACCCATCCCGGGGTGGTGCCCACCAATACTCACGAGCCCCGGAGCAACATCAGCACCCCTGCGAGTGTGTTCGTGGTTACTCCCTTCGGATACTAGAGCGTGGCACCGCTCCGACACCTCAAACAGGGAGATGAACTATTCGCACTCGGATTGCTTCAAGGCGAGAACACACCTTAACCACCCGCCCAAGTGTTTAGTGGGAACTGATGCTGGAAATGTGACTCACGAACTACGTGCGGATTTACGTGAGACAAAACATGCTCACAGAGGAAGTTAAATACGCCAGTTCTGGTGAACACTGGTCTATCTGTGAACTTTCTGCTAACTGACGTAGAAACCACTGACATTACTGCAACCGAGCCTGTTGATCTGGTAGCTGCAGTGACTGTACAGGCTGGAAGTGAAAGGCGTGTAGTTTCTCTCGTTGTAGTTTGCGACGTACTGTAGACTGCGATGCATTTAGTCTTACAGCAATTCGCCATGTACTGTTTGCACAATGTTACTCTGTATGTTAAAATTATGTCCCTGACATCCTTGTTACTCTACTCCTGCATGGCTGCTAAATGTCACTTCTGAAGTGTGTAGGTAAGCAGAAGTTCCAGATTGTTACACGTCGGATAGTCTAATGCGGCACTACCCTGACGCTCATCATAGCCGCCTGTTTGCCAAGAGAAACACTAGAAAACTATCAGGCATTAACAGAAATCATTCCGAACTATCCATCAATTATAGTTTTTAAAAAACAAACTGTATGACGAGTACATTGCGAAATAATTTTGTGACAAGACCGAAATTTTAATTAACAGTACGCGCATATTATATTTATCCTACACCTCGTCGTTGAACACATGTAATATTTTTACAGTTTTTTATTAACTAATTTTGTAGAAGGTTTTAAATGCTTGGTATTTAAGCATTTTCCAAATTCGTTCTCTCGTGGATGCAAGATTGCTCCTAAAGGCGTTAAAGGTTTAAAATAACTAAACAGAAATGATATTTCTTGTTTGACTGTACGTTTTACATTGCATCGTAACTCCTTTTCAAAGTACAATTTTTACTGTCTGAATTAATTAACCAGTGGAAAATTTATTTAAGTTTTTGTACAACCATTGCTAATGTTGACTATTCACTGTTTACATAACAAGAAACTAATTTTGTAACATTACTTGTGACCATACTTACGCCACTAATGGAATGTCTTATTTGTGTATATTCGTGTCCATAACGATACAGTTTCAACTGTCTGTGGGATTACCTGGAATTGGGATTTAGTAAAACGTAGTGCACATTGTCATAGATTCGTTGGTTTTTTTTTGTAATACCACAGTTTTCCTCACCACAGAATACAACCTCTTTTTAGAAATCGCAGCATTGCGATGCTCCTGTTTGTTTGATTATCCGCCTTACAGGACAGTCGCAATGCACGCATATGTTTCTGGTTCTATATATATATATATATATATATATATAATTACAGTTTTGCACCTTGTCAATGTTATGTAGTACATCATGAATAACAGTGACGTGTTCTAGAGTTACAAGCCAAAACAAGACCTTGTACCCCATTTGAACAATGAAGTGTTGGCGATATTAACAAACTAAATTTCAGACAATGAAGAACAGTTATTGTTGACACAGTGGTCAGAGTATCGTTGTTAAATATGTAGTCGTTTTTGAGATATAAATACATTTTTAATTCAAAAATATAATTTCAGGGTATCATTATTCCCAGTATATGCACTTTAGGGACAAATTATGAACGTTTTCCTCATAGTTTATTGCGACCTACCACCACGAAAAATTAATACAATCCGTCCTAACTCATCCTGTATATTAGGTGGAGTGAATCTTAGTTTTTCTCTTATGTTTCAGTTTTTTTTCACTAAACTGGAAATAAATTACTTAAATAATTATGTTGCATTTTACCACAGAGTAATCTAGTATTCGTAATGTAACTATAGTAAGGCCTATAAACTAATTTAAAAAAAATAAATTACTTTAATTTTTTATTTATTAATTATATAGGGTATGTAACATGAATAAATAATATTACTCACGTTTTGTAATAATTCACAAGAATTTTTTAAAATAAATTAATATTCAGAGATGTGCGGGTCAAGTTGCAACACGGTCGGGGTAAGTTGCAGCAGTCTGTTGTTACTTGACCAAGCACAACTTCTGCTTATTTGAATGTAAACTGCCGTTCCCACACTTTATAGAAACATAATCATTACTTAAACTATTTATTACAATAAATATGGCGGTTCTTACACGTAGTTTCAAAAAACACTACGTACATTGTCGAACACGACTCAAATTACTTTTGCGTACGACCACAAGTTATTTCCCTATGCGCACCGAACAGGTTTGTTGACACTCCCGAGAGTTCGACACACAATGGAATGGCTGCATCCTAGTTTCATTGTCCCTCGGACCAGCACCACTCCCGCACTGGAAGGTGCGTTACTATGTTGCGACCAGCCCCGGTCTCCCCTAAAATAACTCGCAATAACTACAAGCAACTTACAAATGGCGGCTACTGATCTCTCCCTAAACAAGACCAGAGCTGATTCTTCCACCAGACGTTCTGGAGGTGTGTATGTAAACGTCCATTACCGTGAAAGCCAGCTCCGCACAGGTGACGTTGTTTAACTCAGTGGCCGCCAGAATAGCTCCGTGGTCCTACCAGGTGGCAGGATAGATGGTAATAGCTGCTTTCTTCTGTCCGGTAAACATTATGAGGCATATAGGCCAGTATATGATCGAGCAGACAACAACGTGCTAGAACGCGTTGTGCAACGGACATCATCTGGACGCATTGCCACTAATTGTAACCTTTTCTATGAAAATATACGCTTTGAGACTATTCATTTGTTTTCAGCTGATCATTCAAAAATTATTTCTTTTATAAATGTATGATTTTGTTCAGAGTTTGTAAGAAAATATACTGTTGACATGCGAATAATTATTCTTAAATACCAAAGCTATGGAAATCTTTACAATAAAAAAAACTGAAATTTTTCATTCGTAGCAGCTAGTAATGCAACCAAATATTGCAGTACCTTGTATATTACATTCAAGCTTGTAACGAGATCGTCACAGATTTTAAAGTTTATTTATGTTTGATGATATAACGAACTGAGAAAGACTTTGCTATTATAGAAAGCATCAGAAGTTTTAATGTTTTGACTGTTCCCACCTTACTATAGTAATTTTTGTTCAACTTAATTAATTTAATGTTATTGTTGTTTTGTGTTAGATTAACAAAATCTCTCACTCCTAGTTATTTGCAATAGACGTTAAATTATTTAAAAGCTATTTAATATTGTTATGGAATTTCTGAAAACGCTCTTATAACTTTTCTTCTTTGAAAATATTGCAAATATTTATATTATCATTATATTAATATTATCAAAGCTTTGCATTATTGTTTATTTAAATATTTTCTTAATTTATTCTAACATCTGCTAAATAATTTTAATGTAAATTTGAAATACTTCTGTAAAATGTTTTACTACCATATGATTGTACCTAGTATAAGTATAGTTTAACTTACTAAGTATAGAGTAATTATCTGCTCCAGAGAGGTTTCTCTGAGCAGATTGAAGGTTTTATACTTCTTTTGTTAACTGGTTGCCAAAGCAACGGCTTCCAATTTGGAGAAGAACATAGATTATATGCTTTATTGTACAGAGCATAGAGAGTTCCCTGAATTTTGCTAGGTGAAGCATGCGGCTGAATCGGCCCAGGAGAAAATGGAACATTTTCAGTTCTGCCGTCAACCTAAGGTTAGGCTTGGGAACTCAATAGATAGAGGACAGTATGTCCGTCAGTTTTAGGCCATTTTGAGAAGAGGCCTGTCATCAGTAAAATAATTAGGTTAATTTTTGAAGTGTCATGAAGACGACGAGACCTTCAGCCTACATTGTAAGGATAGCCATGTTGAATATGTGTGCCTGTAGCGTCCCCACGCTTATCCATCTTGTGTACAAGGCCGACCATTCCAAATATTGACTTGGATATTCAAATCAAATTTTATTTCATACAATTTTTCGTCTACTAATTTTAAATGAGTTTGGTGTGCCTAATTTTTGCCAACGAGCTCAAACCCAGAGGTCCTGTGTCAGAATATCGTGTAAACCGGCTGAGCAAACATACATACTTGAACTTAAATTTTAATTTTAACCCTAGCCGAGGAATTTTAATAGAACCTAGTGTCAACTTTAACCAAACTCAAGATATTTTCTACTTAATAGTAAATCGTGTCTAAACTATGTGTTTAACCTAGGGTGAGAGATATTAGAATTTTTCTTTTTATTAATTTTTTTTCTTCAATAAACGGCTCTATCAATTGAGATGTGGTGCCTATGTTTTAATGACGAACCTACAAGAATCTACATTGTGGTAAGTAAAGGTATTTCATGCAAATAGAAATTATCTTACAAATTAATCCCTTCTCAATTCACCTTAGTCACCTACACACAGAAAGTCACACTAAACATTAATCATCTTCACTAACTATAATATTAGAAGCTGAACTAACAGTATGATTGTTTATCGACTAAAAATGAAAATTTTGAAAAGGTATGGAAATATAAATTATTATAAAAAGTAAATAATTTGGTCTGTAATAGAAATCCGAATATACACTTGGAAAATAAATGGTGTTGCGTTTATAACAAGCGTTAATAAAATGAAATAAATCGTATCTATTTGTTTTACAGTAAAGGAACTTACGTTATTATTATGTATTAATGACAAATATTTATCTCTGTAACAATTTTAAAACAATTAAATATTTATTTACATTATCTTATTCAGTCGTTACCAATGCTACAGTAAACACTTCAGTTAAATCTGACAGTGGATTAGCACTTTTAATAGATATTAATGTACAAATATTTGAAAAATTGTAACGTTTGAGAACTTCTTATACAAACAACATCATACCAAATATTTCTTGTAACATGTTAGTTGTAACTAAATTAATCATTTAAAATTAGCTAAATTAATAATTTAAAAAGAGCTAAATTAAAATAAATTATTGTTATACTTCTTTACCGATCGGTATAAATATTGTAGAAAGTGACAGGCACATATTTCAAAACATCTGAATTCACGAAAAGCCTTTTTTGTTTGTATTTTAATATCTTTAGGCTTATCTTCTGATTTATTCATTGGAATTAGCAAACTTTCTTTACGAATAGTACTGAATATATACACATAGCTGTATTTAACAACTTTAAAATTTATTTGAGAACGATATCTAAGTTTATTGAAATGTATTATAATGTGCACAATGTATCAGTTACAAAGTTTTGACCTCTACGTAACAGCAAATAAAACTAATAATTTTCTACAATAAGATCATAAGAGTGGGTGGCTTAGTTGCCAAGTGGCGTAAGTACAAAATGAAATATTTCAGGAGAGAGAATTTAAAGATTGTATCTGTGTTAAACTTCCAGGATTATGTTATTTAATATGTAATGCAATGAAAAAATGTAGTGTACTAGGACGCACACCATTTCGTAAGTATGTAGACCTCACTGCAGGCAATTCTGTAGTGGTGTAAGTCCATTTTCGATATTTTGTGACTTACACCACTTGGCAACTAACACACCCATATATATATATATATATATATATATATATATATATATATATATATATATATATATATATATATATACATAAATTTTTCTACTCTACAACACAGCTTAATTATTACATTCGAATGTGGCACAGAGTGTGAAATATGGAACTAATATGTTTATTCATATACAAGTAAGACATGCGAAACTTAACTGGTTACCTAACACTAAATATCTTTTGGAGCTTATATCATCTATAGCAAAATGTAAAAAAACAAAAAAAAATTACCTTAGTCGCTATATCTTACTGGCTGCTTGTTGTTGGATGCTAGTGCTTATACATTAAATCTTATAATAAATGTTTGGCGTCTGACAGTTCACTGTCATGGATGGAGAGGGGAAGTTAACTCACTCATTCTAATACCCACATAGGAAGATGTCTGGTGTTGTCAAACCCGAAGATCTTGGTGGTCACATGTTCTTGTAACGCGTGAAATATGACATGTAGGGTCGTCATTATGATAACAATAACAGCCTTGACCCAGCTCAAGTCATTCAACAAACTCCATGAATATCTATCGATTCACTGCAGTGACCTCAGCATGGTTGAAAATTAAATGATATTTCATTTCAAACCCATACGCAAACTGGATACGTACGCGATTCAGGAATGACGCGTGGTTTTTTTTTTGTGGCCTTTTAACGAGAGTTCAGCGAGTTTTACACTCACACAGTGAGTGAAACTTTGCTCTATCTGTAAACCATGTGACAGAATATATGCCTGGATTATGTAAAAAGAACAGTGAACACAAAGAACGATTGAGTTGTTTACTTTTATCTTATTCTTGAAACTTATTGACTGCCATAACCGTACACGGCTTTGGGTGAGCGTCCTTTACAGCTCTCAGGCAGAGTTAGAGTTCTCTAAGCAATTGGCTAAATGACTCACGGTGTACCCGCTCCAGTTGTGCACGGATGTCCACAGTATTAGTGGACAGAACAGATTAGCAATATTTGCCCCATTTATTCACCGAGCGTCTTAGATGTGTTAAAATTTGCGTATGGCACAGCAAAATTGTTCTCCTTTTGGAGTCTTCGCGAACAACGAATTCCCTCTGGCATGACCTTTGCGTATAGCCATTATGGAATTTGTTATCCTGTCAATGAAAATCTCATTGTTGCGTAATGAACTGCCACCGCGACTAAATAGGAACAGAAGCCACCAATAAATAACAGTAATTCAGCGCTGTCTGGTGACAATTAATCCAAACTCCCAACTAACCCACTATAATGAATGCTTTTAAACGGAACATTTGCACGAATTTTCAGCCAGATAAATAAAAAAGTCCGTCTGTTCATACGCTTAATACTGAACAATTATTTCCAGCTCAATTTCGGCTACCCGATGTCGTCGTCCCGTGTCTGCACACGTCGGGCTACCAATACGGAGTACTCTTACAAAGCGTGTATCTGCAGGCGACTCGCACCTCCGCACGTCTAAGCTCGCCAGCCATTCAATGTGCTCTTATTCTCGCACTGGCCACGCCCCCTAGCTTCATCTTCCCTGCTCCCAACTGCACTGTCATTTATTTGTACTTTTTTTTCCTTTACTTAATATTACATAATTATTTACAACACACAGTTGACATATACGTCTCACAAAATTTAAATTAAAACCCTTTACATTAATTAATATATATTTTACATTGTATGGCCAGCTCGGCCCCTGATTGGCCGTTTCTTCCCCCTTGGCATGGCCCTGCTTGTTTTGTGTCTGTAAAGGCAGGGGGGATATGTGGTGGGGTTAAGCAGAGAGTTAGTTACGCCATCTGGGGTCCAGGGCTAGTCTCCTTCTCACACCAGACAATAAGATCTGCTCGGGCATCTTCCATAGTCCAGGAAGTCAGTCTGTCCCCCCATCCTTATATCATGAAGCTGAAAAATGGCTATCGATAACCCTTTCCTGGCGTCACCAAGAAGTCGCTTCCCTCCACCAGAGTGAGCCTCTGTTAGTGTTTACTATTTACGCCAAAATATATACGTCAATTTATACATCAATGCATTGTAAATTATTACGGCGAATTGCTAAATGCCCGTAACGTAAGGTTAAACATGACTGTAATCTTTCATTTGTGTTCTTTTGCCTCGCATTGGAGATATTTGTAACCGTTTTAAGTGCCATTAATTTTCTTGAGTTATTCGGCTGGACAACAACTATGCAGTCGCGGAATTGATAATCGTTCTCAGAAGCCAATATCGCGCTGTTTCCTCAAGAACCACAACGTATTGCTGATAATTAGCCTAAAAATTAGGCATATGAGATAACGTTTCTGTTTGTGTGTCTAGACGTGTGCGTGTGTTGGGTCGCACGTATGTGTGTCCCTTTGTTCCTAAAAGCTTTTGAACCCGATGACAGAATTTAACTAAACGTAGTACATACGTTATATTGTACTTAGTAACATAACTTGACTTTTATGTTATTTGTTTATACTCTATTTAAAATTTCCAAATGGTGACAATATACAACAAATATCTGAGGAACAATATTTTCCAGGATTATATCAAAGTTATATTTAGTACTTAGTAAAGTGCGTTGCTTGCGTGTTCTTCAGTTAAGTGGAAATAACAGATAGTCTACTATTAAAAATAGTCTATTAGCAAGCGAATAACAGCATAATTTGGTAACATTAAATGTCTGTAGTTTCACGGGATATTTCTACATTCTATTGTACGATAAATATTCCATTAATTAATAGCTTTCATACATAATGGTAAACATAGAGAAACGTTTGTGAGCTTCGAAACATTTGATAAAATTTACTTTTTCGAAAACAGTAACCAACTTTAAACGTAATAATTTGTTAAATTTCCTAATTGTTTTTGCATGAATTGTGAAATCCTTACGCATGATACATTACACAATATATTAATACTACCCAAATGATGAAAATAAGTACCTGCACATAACACAGACATGATAAATCTGTGAAGACTTTGTTTCCTTAGGAAGGCATAGTAGTAAACATAAAGGGTTTCATAATAACTCATTCAGTGAAACGCTGAGCGGTGTAAACATGATTTATTAATACGAGCGAGTTATTTAACCTCTCCCTAGTTCTCTTAACTTAAACATTATCTAGTAAAATTTTGATTTTTAAATTCGAAATACAGGAAAATAACATTAGTGGTAAAATATATAAAAAGATTCCTCAGTGAATAAAAAGATAACAAATAAACCAAACCTAATCCCACATATTTCATTCTAGCCACACACGAGGGTTAGGTGAAAGATCCCCAACGAATACATATGGCATAAATCAACCCAAACCAAATAAATACGACTTTATCTTACAAAACTTACCTACCACAAACTAACTCAACCTAAACCGAATCAACCTGAGCTATACCAAACTAACCTGAAGTAACGTAACGTAATCTTATTTAAACTAACATAATCTAACCTAATACATATTAACTTACTTGAAAGGGCGAACCTAAAATAACCTAACCTTAAGTAACTTACTGTGAATAGCCTTTATAAGAACTAAAGTAGCCTAAATTTTGTTTAAGTAGTCTTAACTAACCGGACCGTACCTGAGTAAATGTATTGACCACTTTTGACAAAAACGTTTACTGCCATTCACCTTAAAATGGAGTAAGTAAATATTCGTATATTGTCAGTGTTAATTTACAGATCAAATTTGTTGAAACTGTTCCGTTATGAATCTGCATATAATTACAGATTCCATGCGTCAATTAAATTCACTGTTAGAAAAAAATAAACTCACTACGTAATAGAAAATTTATAAATAAGTATATATGTACTTATAGTACACATATGATTGTAATTTTTTACCTAATATATTACGGTTATACTACGTGTTTCCACTTCGTGAAAATCGTTTACAGAAGTGACCCGAAGGACATGAATGGGTTTTAAACGACGATACTTTTTTGCATTACTTGTGCGTCTTAACCACTATACCATAGTGAGCAATTTTTGAGTTGCATTACTATTACAATACAAATAATTATTTTTGTTAACCTGTATTATGTAAAAAATTCGTTCATAATTTTATGAATTAAGTTTTTAAAACGAAGTTTAACATTTTAAATGTAGTACAGCTTCATAAAGAGCAAAGAATGAAACTTAACATATTACTGAAACTAATAACAATAAAAAATCTGCGATTTGGAATACATACCTACAATATACTGTGCGCAAGTACAGTCAATAAATTACATTCTTTAACTATAAACAATTAATTGAAATAAACAAGAAAACAACAATTTTTAGATTTTCTTGCATTGTAAATATTTCTCAACAATCACACGATGCGTACTAAGATATTTTATAATGTTAAGAAAATAGCATTTAGATAACAGATTGAAATTGTAGTTTGTAAATTATAATTTTACTACTAAAGTACAACTACTGAATTTATTTTTTAATTTATTTCTCTGTCGTCTTGAGCAGTATATCATAGTAACCAGTGAAGTAAAAAACTTGGCTAAATATGGAGAAATCAAACTGATTAACAGTGTGAGAATATACTTGGCTTTCTTTTGGCCACTTTGACATAACGCAGCAACGATATACTAAGCATTTTTACTGGACGGTGCACAACTTGACGGCGCGGCGTCATAAACTGCCGACCACTCGAGCAAGTTCACAGCGGGGTTTTTATTGGTGTGCGTTTCGTCCAGTTTAGTGTCTCCCAGTCGGTTCTAGGCGGAGGCGTCAGCTCACAGCTCAAAATTGGATACACGTGCTGCTTTGTACAGTCTTTCGAAATTCGAATAGGGAAGACAAATGCTTACTGAAGATTGCCGGAGTTCCACTCCCCCCTCTTTCGACATTCATCATTTGCAGTGAAAAATAAATGGTAAAATGAAATAATAACAAATCGTAATTATGCCTCGCTACTTAATCATGTCATTAACCAATAGTATTATGAATTATGTATAAAAGTTACACATAACATGTAATAAAAATTATATTATGACGAGGCTGGACAATCATAACTCCTTGTATGCTTGGGAAATTAGCTATTGCTTCTGCAATCACAGTATGTGAAAAACGAAATTTACTGTCATTATGTGGTTACATTATGTCACACGACTAGCCTGAGATAGGAAAAATTTCTGCTATAGACGTACAAATAGTAACCTGAGTAGAGTTTTCGTATTTTCAATAAGTCATGAGACCGTTAGTTGATTGCATGTTTTTAGATATAAACTTATATTAACGCAACTTAACTAATCCCTGAATTATATAAACATTATATAAACACTTTTTTATGTAAATACGTAATTGATGAATAAAATTCTAACAAAAAAAAAAACTTTCTCAGAAAACGATACACATGTACCGATGAATGTAAATGAAAATTGTGCGTTCTAACTTTTAATACATTTGGCCAACATCAGACGCCTTCGGCGAAAGTATTATTCCAGTATTTTAACATTTAGTTAAAACTGTCCTATTACACTATTTTTATATATTCCTTGGCTCGGCTAGTGATTTAGGCTACCTGTTTTATCCTACAGCCACAGACTTGGCACAAAGATATCGTCAGTGAAGACTAATTATTCGCCAGTGAAGTCGTTTATCCCACACCGAGAAATTTTCTTCTAAATCGAGACATTTGTCTGTCATGGTTCTAAATGTTACCTTATTTATTGCAGACAGCGTGGTATCAAATCAAAACCGTATATATAAAATAGTGTCACAAGTATTTCTAAGTCAGAACACTACAACATAAAAGAAGAACAGTTTTTGTCAATCGTATGAATTGAAAAAAATTAATATAAATAAACTACTTTTGGTGCCGAAATTCCACGACAGATATAACGCCAAAGCAATGCATTACCGTAGAAAATATTTACACGCATTGATAAAGGATATTGTCTATGTTTACTGTTTTTTTTTTTTTTTTTTTTTTTTTTTTTTTTTTTTTTTTTTTTTTTTTTTTTTTTTTTTTTTTTTTTTTTTTTTTTTTTTTTTTTTTTTTTTTTTTTTTTTTTTTCAGTTTCATCGTGTTGTCTTACAGACATTTTATTTTTAAAGATAATTTTTCTGTCGTTTATTTATGATCGAGAGCTGCATAGACTTACATACGAAACTGTGCTACCTTTTATATTAAATGAAAACTGCTAACAGTTTTTTTCGACCGTTTTCTGGGTAGTTTAACTGACTTTAATCTGGATGGTAATTTGGCATTTCATGTTGATACTATTTCCATGCTATCAATAAATTTTTTAGAGCTTCACTGTCTGTTATAAACCTAACGGTTTTTTGTTATGTGTATACGTGCTAGATTCATGTACTGTACTTAAAGTCGTGCGATTTTTGCATGGTTGTGTCCCATCGTCAGATAAATTTGTAAAATCGTGAAAATATTTCAAAACAACGAAGCCTCCAGTAAACCATACTATTTACATATTTCTCACTTACGTTCTGTGTTAAAGCTGTACAATTCTAAATTATAATGTTAAAAAGAAACACAGTGTTGCAAATTAACAATAGCAATATTGGCATAAAATATTCAGTGTTTTACACAGAACGTTGGCGTCTAGCAAACTGTCAACTTTTCTCGCGATTTCTACGGGTGAACTGCAGACATGTCCTTTTCGTGTCAGCTTTACCAATACCCTACGTGCGATAGTGGTTAGTATAACATAACTACAGGAAAAAGTATTTAATTAATATTTTGTTAGCCTATTACACGAACATGATCAACTGAGGGAGAATGTTTGGATGCAGGTCCATCGAACCCAGATACAGAACAGGCATTTTAGATTTGTACAGAGATGGTCTTTGCTAAATGCAAGCTCACTTATTGGTTGATTGTTCGGTCTTTTACAATAGTTCCGCTGTGCTCAATTTCTAGTGAACAGAAAAGTAAAAAAATAAAATATATATAAAGACATCTAGGATAAAATGTTGCCGAGTTGACGTTTATAGTTATAAAAATGTTTATCCTAAAGTAATGTGGTTTTGTATACTACCATACACACGTGTTTAGCCGACTTAGTTCACACGAAAAGTACGAATGTAGATGTATTGCCGAGAATTGTGTGTTTTTTTTTTAATTCAAGGTGATTTTAGAAGTATTTTTTAGACTTCTTGTATACATTGGGAAGGCATTTCGATGTTGCGGAAGGACACTTCATAGTCACTTGCTGTTTTCAACTAAACCCGAAAATAATCTTCCACCCTATTTAAGGGAAAACACGTCGTCAAGCTAGTATCTACTGCAGAAACTATCCATTGTATTCCGGGCATTCATTATCAGAAACACTTCCACCAATTCCTAACGTGGTTAATTTAGTATCACTTCGATATCACAGTTCTGCACTAGCAGCAGTGGCCAGTAGAACAGGCGAGGACAAAATTCCGCATATCATGTAAATATATGACGAGCATGTGACACGTCGAGAAGGTCAAATAAACTAAGGCCGTGTTCCAGCTGCCACTGTTTGTTGACAAAGTTGTCACATGACCCGACTTTATGTCCAAAATCTGTGACGTATTTTGGAGTTTTCCGTTTTGCGTTACGTCAACCAGCGAAGGTTACAAAAGTACTAATGAGTAGGAACGGCAATTTTTGGTGAAAATAGTTTTGCCCCACTTTGTTTCAGTGTCTTACGTGCACAACTGCAGCTCAACTTCATGGCTATTGACAGAGTGTGTTTGTGCTGAGTTGTTATTCATTTGACTGTGCCAATCAGTACACGGATAACTGCCACACATCACGTCTGTGATTTGCGGGTTTAACCTCCACACGCTGGGTGTTATGGCATCCAATCACTGATGCAGGTTCGCACGTAAGTCACTGAAACTAAATGCTGCAAAAATCTTTTCGCGAAATTTCCTATTTCTACTAATGACCAAATGCAAACTCCTAAATCACCGCCGTATGGCAACTGGTAGGAAAATAGTACATCCAATAACTTTTTTTACTGTGTGACACATAGTAAAACTATTTGTAAACTTAGTTCCAATTCTTTGTTTAGCATTCCCAAGTTGGGACTGAAGTGATTTTCTAACTACCGTACACGTGGCAAAAACATTTTCCAGCTTCGAAAATTGGACACCAGGCAGCAAGGCAAGCTGCCAAAAACTGACAGTCAAGGTATTCCAATTGGAAGCTTACCAAAAACAAAACATTAAACCGTAAATACCATCTCCAAAGTAACGGGCTTAGTTACGTGAAATTCCCATCGTTATTTTATTGCTAGGGAAAGGAATTACTCACGAGTTCATTGACCGACATGTTATAATCCACAGTCCTATGTATACTCGAGCCCGTCTATACGTTAATTATCTGTTGTTTTAGTGAGTAGCAGCTAATGGACGGATGGTCGGGACTTGCGTATATACAGCACAACGGATTCTAACACGCGTGTCGTTGAACTCGCCAAATATTATTTTTCCTATATTGCACATCAGTAGAAATGTACAGAATTCGCGTTATTGTCTGACAGCAATCTAGACCTCGAACGACAATATGTTCGTTCGACGTCCCTACTTGTCGACATGTCGAGGCACACCGGGAAGAAGTTTCCACGGTAAGGTGACCCATCTTCTGTAAATATGTCACACACGTCAATGACAACACATAAGGGCTAGAGATGATGGTATACCGCGAAAATTATTTGTGCCAACATACCGTAGAAAACACTATAGTTAGGGCCCGGTAGTTTTCGCGAAAAGATTTTTGCAGCACTTCGTTTCAGTGTCTTACGTGCGCACCTGCATCTCTGCTATGTGGTCAGTGATTGGATGCCGTGACACCCAACGTCTGGAGGTGAAACCAGCAAATCACAGACGTGATGTGCGGTAGTTATCCGTGTACTGATTGGCACAGTCTAATGAATAACGACTCTGCACAAAAACACTCTGTCAATAGCCATGAAGTTGAGCTGCAGGTGTGCACGGAAGACACTGAAACAAAGTGGGGCAATAATCTTTTCGCGAAAACTACCGGGCCCTAACTATAGTTCCTCGCAACATTTATGATCGGGTGATACATGTCTGACACTCCACAGCTGTCTGCAGACTAATAACGGTCATCAAATATTACAATAGCGGAATTCTTATTTGCTCAGTCAAATAGAGTAACCACTCTACGTACATGCGAAAGCCAGTAATCATATGCTAGGCTGAACGTACGGTGAAATCCAGCAAGTAGTCAAGTTTTCCCGCGATAAACCATCATTAGAGGTACGTCAATTTCGCGGATTCATCTGGCAGCAGCCTAGACTTCTCAGTCCTATACACCCACTGGCCACACTCGATTATATATTGGCTTATAACTAGAGACATGAACTTTTCGCGAAAAGAAATTTGCCTCACTTTGTGTCAGTGACTTGTGTGCACGTCTGCAGACTTGCTTCACGGTCAGAGATTGGATGTTTTGACATTCGTGTGTCGTGGGGTTTTACACGCAAATCACAGACGTGTGGTGTTACAGTAACCTTATTGTGATTGGTACAGTCAAA
>PNEQ01011019.1:0-13506 GCA_003012365.1 Medauroidea extradentata | reverse complement strand
TTATAACCGTACAAGCAGGTAGCAAGCGATAGCACTTCGCATTATTTCCTTATTTACTACTGGCTTGCAGTAGTCAAAGGCGTTTCGTAACAGCCGCCAGCAAGTCACAGACGCGACAATAGAGTATACATAATTGGCGTTCAGCTTGACCAGGAATGTATCTGTGAAATTGACGTACCTCTAACCATTATCTCTAATAACGGTTCGTGGCTAATGGCATCACAACTTTGTGTTTTGATATGTATAGGATAGTAAAGTTTAGCCTGTAAACAAAGAACGACGCTAATTTCGCAGGTCCCTATGCGTTAGTAGCGTAGGTGGCACGTGTGTAGTGTAGAGCGTTGGCTGTTGTACACCTCGTCGTGTACTGAGTCAGTCAGTTTCTCTTCTGTACACCACTGTGCTGGTCGATGGAGGCAGGGCTCTGAGATAGGCGAACCTCTTGCTAGAGTGTGAACACACACCACCAGGAATAACTCATCCTGAACCGTATCGCCGCACGTGTTCGGTCCGTTACGCCAGCGCCGTGCTCTTTAAGCCGTCTTCCTGACAGACTTACTCCGTACTTTTCATCGCCCAAACTACGTTACTTTATCAATAATATATGTATACTTTTCTTCCTAACATTGCGATCGTGTCTCGCAAATAACCCGCGCTTGTAGCAAACCAATAGACACGTGTTCTAGGAACTTCTGGCATCTACATGACTTACAGTTCCCACTTTTTAACCAGTCCAGGAGAACGATGTTGTGTTTTTTTTTGTTGGCGTGTTCGCATTCTTTCGTAATTTTGGCGCTGTTAACCGCTTGTTTACTTTATAATGACCTTGTTGCCGAAGAGACGTCAAGGCATGTATGCCTGCTAAACATCCTTTCTTGCACTGTTATGTACCACATATTTTAAGCCTTCTTTTAGACGGAAATAAGTAGGCTTATGTAATCATCTTTCTGCATGTGTTGATCTATGTGTTACGCGCGCGGGCGTGTGTGTGTCTCTGCCTGCGTCCTCGTAAATGTTTTGAACCTATGAACCGAAATTCAATAAACATTGTAAACATATAGTAGTAAGTAACCTGACTTGACTTTTGTGTATTTCGTTTATGCCATGTCCATATTTTCAAAATAGTGGCCACTTTAACATTTTTCAATCACATTAGATAGATTAAGAAATTATATTTAGAATTTTATCAACTCGGTACAAATAAAGCGCATATTAAGGTGACTTGAATTTTAAGTATTTAGTTTAAGCCGTTCATTTTGATTCAAAACAGCGGTCATTTGTACAATTTTAGCGTCAACTGTCGTATCTGAGGAAATATTTTTTTCCGAATTTCGTAAAACTTTGCTCTCGTGTATTTCATATAAGGCTGGCATAAATTTTATGTTTTTTTTTATCTAGACTAATTGTATATTTTCGAATGGTTGGCCATGTTTATATTTTAGCATAAGGAAAATATTTTCCGAATTTCATCAAACGTGATACACATAAAGCTGACTCGACTTTGTGTATGTAGTTTATCCAGTGTTAATATTTTATATTGGCGGCCATTTATATGATTTAGCATATCATGACATATCTGAGGTAGATTATTTTCCCCGAAATTCATTACACTTGGTGCACATATGCTACATACCCAACTAGATTTTCTCTTTTGTATTTCGTTCACCGTATATTCATTTTGTAAAAATTGCGATCACTTAACAATTCTTAGCGTAATACGCAGTATCTGAGGAAACTTTTTTTTCCTTCAATTCTTCATACTCAGTTCACATACACTATTTAATATCCTGACTTTAATTTTGGTATTTCGTTTATACTGTGCTCAAATATTCTTAATGACGGCCATTTTTATATTTGTAGCATAGTATGACATCAGAGGAGACGTTTTTCCAAAGTTGATCTGTGTACACATATACTAAGTTTTAAGTTGACTTGACCTTTTCTGTGTTTTGTTGAACCCGTGTTCATATTTCAATACCGTGGCCTCTTTTCATTTTAAGTATACTGTGACTTATCTGATGAAATAGTTTTCGGAATTAAGTCAAACTTGATAAACATTATGGCCTACTACTTTGTAAACTTAATTGACTTTAGTGTATTTCGTTCAACACATGCTTTTATTTTCATAATGTCAGCAGTTCTATTGTTTTAGCATAGTATGGCCGGCATGTTTTCTCAGTGGTCTCCCGTTTCTGCCGCCTCTCCTTACGTCATCTCTCTACACTCATCTCATATCACCTCCCCCATTCTTTGGTCTGGACGGGCGATAGGTAGGGACCCTTGTTTTTCGCGAAAAGAATTTTGTCTCACTTTGTTTCCGTGCCTTACGTACACACCTGCAGTTCTGCTTCATGGTTAATGGCAGCGTGTCTGTGTGAAGAGCCGTATCTCATTTGACTGAGTCAATTACAAAAATTTTCCTGCAACACCACAAGTCTGTGATTTACCGGTAGAATCCCAAGGCCGTGACAGTTAAAATATCCAATCACTGACCACGAAGCAGAACTGCAGATGTGCACGTAAGGCACGGAAACAAAGTGGGGCAAAATTCTTTTCGCGAAAAACAAGGGTCCCTAGCGATAGGCATGTCTCACTAGTCGAACAGCCAGCCCAACTTTCACCTTGGTCTTCTATCAAAGGGACCTTGCCCCAAGGCGGGAATATGTAGTGGATTTTCATTTTCCAGTACTGGCGTCCTTATCGTGGTGTATAAAGACGAAACACTATGTTATCCCGATTTCTTAACAGCATGAGCGGTCATTAAATTGTTAGGTAAATTTCATCAAATTAATGCAACTCGTAAAATTTTTTCTCGATCCCTTTTTCGTGTTGTGACTGCATGTAACGTGATTTGATTGAAGAGATTTTGGTCACCACTTAACATCGAGGTCTTTAGCGCTGGCGAGGAGGGCATGACGTGAGTATGGAGCAGCGCCGGAATGAAAGGGCGGGGGAAACTCGCAGGTCAGCGGCATCGTCCGGTACTATCCCCACATGTGAGAGTCCATGAACCGACCTCACCAGTAAACGAAGCCGGATCGTCTTGGTGGTAAGCGATGTAATGTTAAAGAGTAGTCCTGTGTTAGAACAGTGAAATGTAGAACAGTTATTGTAAGTTTGACGGCTGTGGGACGGGGATATTCCTGAGGGCGGATGGAAGGAAGGTGAAAGGCAGCTGGCGGCTAGAGCTGGGTCGCATGCGGCTCTAGTGTTTGTTTGACCGCGCACCGCATGTTTGCCTCTACCCTGCAGACGAGACACACATGTGCAGGCCGCCTCCCACAGACAATTTCCAGGCCACCTTCCCCTCCCTCCCTTCCACACACCTAGAAACAATACTTTGTGGTCTTAGGCTCACAAGTGACGCATCGCCATAACTAGCCAAGCATTGAAGATCTCAATAACTTTACACATTCGTCTCATAGAGGTAGTTAAATTTCACTCTATTTCTATTTTTTTTTTCAAAATATAATCTTATGATTTTCAAGAAGGCAATACTCTCTTAAAAAACATTTTATGTACTAAGTATGTACATTTTCTACTCAATTTTACAGAAGGAGTCACCTTACGAAGTTTGGACCACTAATCCTGAAAAATCCTGTGTACAGCGTGTACCTAAAACATGCCAAGAAACTTTAACTGGGGTTTTCTGAGGTTAATATAGAATGTTTGATGTAGGGAACCCAAGCTCACATAGCACGTGCTGCAGACGCTTCCAAGATATTAGAAAATATGAATAATGTTTGTAATATTTAGGAAACTTCTTGCTTGACAGAAACAAAATTCTGGTTACGAAATAGTTTAACCGAAAATAATAATAACGTGAATGATTTGTACATTTAACACACCTCAATCACGTGGAAAGGGAGTGTTACTACCATTATTTCTTTGAAAAACTTTTGTGGCAGTAAAACGTCCCTATTTTTGATCAAATATAATTAAATGGCAGGGAATTTAGGAACGTATATGTATCTTGGAAAAACTGTCTAGCGCTGGAACTTTTAGGGCAGTCATTAAATGTTTGATTTAACAGATAAGCACTATTGCCTACCAAGTATGCAACCAGAAATGACTGTGTGCCACACTGGAATGATATGTGGAGTTGGTTTGTGACAACGCAGAATCGTAAGCTGCACCGTGTAGTGGGTTGCTACAATAACATTGGTGTGAGGCGTGCTTCCCTCACCCCCGACCATCTATTATGTTTGTTGTAGTTCCCCTCCCAGAACAGGGCAGTAGACTGTGGACTACAAACGCACACTTCACTGTACATTGAATGGACTGTGCTACATGTCGACATGGTAACGTACACCGACGCAGAAATGTCAGATACGGTTCTACTGTACGGTGAAGTGAAAGGCAATGGATGAGCTGCTGCACGATAGCATCATGAGAGATTCCCAGCGCGGAGGCAACCTCATCACACGACCTTCACGACTGTCACTCAGAGACTGCGTGAAACAAGCACGTTCAAGACGCGAGGTGGCACCGGTCACCCGAGGAATGTACGTGCCTGGATGAAGAAGTTATCAGCGTTGTGGGGGAAAACCCGTCAACAAGCACCTATGCCATTGCACATAGAACGGGGATATCCTATTCGACTGCATGGCATGAGCAACTGCTTCGTGCCTACCACGTGCGAAAGGTGCAGGCATTGTTACCAGCGGATTTTTCTCCTCGACGTCCTTTTTTGCAGTGGTTCCCGCATCAGTGCATAGCAGATCTAATCTTTACGCCCATCGTATTGTTCACTGATGAAGCTATATTTACGCGGGATGGTTACTTTAACAACAGGAACAGTTACGTGTAGAACGACGTCAATCGTCAAGCATCTTCCGAAGTAGGGAACTAAGAACCGTTTTCTGTCAACATCTGGGCAGGTATTGTCAATACTTAGAGCCAGTGTTTTTTGGTGAAAAGAATTCTGCAAAAATTTGTTTCAATGCCTTATGTGCACATATGTTTCTCTGCTTCACGGTCAGTGATTGGAAGTTTCTAACTTTCGGCGTCTCGAAGTCCAACCCGCAAATTACGGACGTGTGGTGTCGTGGTAACATTGTTCTGGTTGGTGCAGTCAAATGAGCCACGCCTCTTTCCAATTATGTTCTACCAATAACTGTGAAGCAGTGTTGCGGGTGGGCCCGTAAGGCATTGAAACAAGTTATCGCAGAATTCTTTTCACCAAAAATCACTGGCTCTATTAATAATCTTCTCAATGGGCCCTACTTGAAACCGTGAAGATTGAATGGACACATGCACTGCCAATTCCTGCAACTGACATTGCCAGAGTTCCTCGAGCATCTGCCGCTTGCGGTTTGGCAACGTATGTGGTTTCAATACGACGGTTCCCCTCACATTACACAAGAACAGTACCGTGGATTGGAAGAGGCGACCCTGTTGAAATGCCAGCGTTTCCTAAGGACTTTAATTCACTCGACTTTTTCCTGTGGAGCTTCGTCAAGACTCTGGTGTACGACACACCTTCTGAGTCAGAGGAAGAACTGCCAGTTAGAATAATGGCTGCCTGTGACACAATTCAAGATACACCGGATATTTTATAAGGAGTACGCCAATAATTGATACGGCAACTGATGTGTTTCAATGAAATGGTAGGTCGCCAATTTGAACACATATTGTAGAGTTTTAATGATGGCGCAAAATGCAACGGCTAGTGCAGACTTCGATTTAATGTCATATGTTATTTCTCATTGAAGTGAGACAATTACACTTAATGTGTTATTTATGCACTCGGTAATGTTTTGCTACACATAGTGTAGCAACACACGTTACAATACGGTGCTGCACACAGTCAGTATTTCCTGGTTGCATATATGGTAGGCAATAGAGCTTCTTTGTGAAATGATTGCCCTAAAAGGACGATCACTAAACATTTTTTGCAAGAGGGATTTTTTTCTAAGGTTTGCGTCGTTTAATTACGTTTGATAAAATATTTGCACTTTTTACTGTAACATACATTTATAAAAAATAAGGGTACTTAAAATTTATTGGTTTGTGACCATACGCCATTGCTCATGATTTGTAGACCAAATTTGTATTGAGTGACAAAGTGACGAAGTAAAAAAAAAAAAAAAATGCACAAAAACAGAAGATAATCAATCCCAGAGGATTTCTGTAAGTTTTGTTTTAAATTATATATGTGTTTGTTAGCAGAACCCTAAATATAGAATTTAGTGAATAATTTGATAACACCCAAACACTAAAAGACAGACACAAAGAAAAACCGGATTCCCAATATGAGAAAAGATGGAAGTAGATAAATATAGTGGACAGTGTACAACAAACAAAAAACCATAGACAACACAAGTTTATATCAACTGTACTTTATCACTTTGTCATTCAATACAAGTTTGGTCAACAAAACATGAGCAATGGCGTATGTCCACAAAGAAATAAATTCTAATTGTAAACTACCATTGCAACAAACGATTAAAATTCTCAATAAGGGTAGTACCACCCTCTTTCAAAGGTGTGTTAAATGTCTAAATCCTTCAGTAAAACTACTTCGTAGCCAGAAATTTGTTTCTGTCAATGTAGTAGATTCCAAAGTATTACAAACCTTTTAAATATTTTCTCAAACTTTGGAACCGCTTCCTACGTGAGCTGGACAATGGGTTCCCTGCATCAAACATTATATTTTCACCTCAGCAAACACCTGTTAAAGTTTGTCGGTATGTTTTAGATAGAATTTGTATGTTAATGTGACGGACATAATTCAGTAATTGTTTTAATTTAAGTCTTATTTAATCCATTGTTAAATTGTGTACATTTGTAAGTGCTTGTATTAAAATGGCAACAGTTATAAATGTACATCACTATGTTATATCTAAACGATATAATCGAATTGCATTGAATTTCATATTTTGAAAACTTATAATCTAACAATTAAATTGCAATGTAGTTATGTTTAAGGATATGTAATTTTAAAAGTAGATAACACTGTGTGAATAAAAACTATTTTAGAACATATAACGTGATCTAGTTGACCAACTTAAACCAATATTTATATTGAGATATTTCGTCAATGAATGGTTTTAACTCAGAAGGTTCTATTGTTTAAACTCTTATGTTTCAGAAGATAGAAAAATATGATTGCATAATTATTTATTTTAAAATTTTTTAATGCACGTGGCCGATTGAAACTAAATAGTATATTTAATATAATGTAATCCAATATTTTAATTCAGAATATATTGTTATAGGCCAGTTGAAAAAAAATAGTATTTATATAATAGTTCAGTAACTATCTGACCAATCTAACAAAAATACATTGATTAATGGCTCTGGAAAATCAAATTTTATCACTATAATTACTCGAAATATCGAGAAAAAGTAACATAAAAGACAAAACTTGGAACGTAGTGCGTTGCCGAGATTTTCAAAAGCAAAATTTAACTATTTCTTCTTCCCACAGGGTTGGGCACCCTATTTCACACAGTTTACGGCCTTTTTGGAACTTTTGAATCAGTATGTGAGTGTCTCTAAGTTATTAAATAAATATTATGTTTTAATCTTCCTCTACACTGACTGATTTATTGGAGCATAAAAGAAACTGCTAAAAATTTCAGTTAAAGTATTTCTATTCGCAGCATATCGTGTCTTGATGGTTACATTTATTTTAACCAAATATATATTTTTTTTTTTTACCGTTTAAAATCGAAACGTTTGATGCTTGCGTACTGAACAGTATGATTTAAGAAACAAAAGTAATATCCTAGTTTCAAGTGCGTTGGAGCGAGTGAGAAATTTTGATTAGTGCTTAACATCGAGGTCTTTAGCGTTGGTGAAGGGCGACGTGAGGTGAGTATGGAGCAGCACCGGAATGAAAGGGCGGGGTAAGAAGGAGATCCCCGAGAAAACTTTCTGACCAACGTCATCGTCCGGCACGATTCCCACATGCGAATATCCGGGGACCTGCCCCGCTGGGAATCGAACCCAAATCGCCTTGGTGGGAGGCGAATTGTCTGACCATTCGGCTACCGCGAACCAAGTTCGTTGGATGCAATGAATTTGTTCAAAGCGTAAAAATACAGTATCGAGGACATAACGTGGACAACACTGCATACGTGAGTGTGTGATTGGCTGCTGGATTCACATTGCAAACGATTTTGGACGAAAATAATTTTTACAGTTCCAGGTACTGTGTTTTCAAGCTGTTGAAGGCGTTTAGGTACAACGTTCATATCTTTAGAATCGTTTAATATTATTTATCGGAGCATTTACCAATTCACTTTTATTTCGTTTACTACCTGAGTGTGCTATAGTTGAACCAGACTGAATATACTATATAAACTTCATAATATACAGGTGTTATTACTTGAGGTTTGTGAGTGCATATGTTTGTATATACGTGTATATATATATACACACATGTGTCTGTAACTATTATAATACTTTAACCATAGTTCCACTGATTTCCTCAGCTTAAAATGCGTCTGCATATTGACATAATATATGTATTTCCTTCATGCTGCGGTTTACAATTTTATTCAGCGGAAATGTTATCACATAAAGAGGCAAGAAACACATCCTACACAAATACGAATCTGTTAGAACAAGCTGGAGGATTCCTTTGGCTAACGAGGTGAATAGCTACATTAAGTGTTCACTCATAACACTCTTCGATTTTCGTTGTGCCCTTCGAGAATTCCAATTTATTGCCTATGTAATTTCTTAATAAATTCACAACCAACAAAGTATAGCGTAGTGAAGTTCGTTTAGCTTTTCAGGCCTAATTTCATTCTCTATATCGCTTAAATTCTCTATTTGATGTTACATCATGACAAGTGCATCCAGCTGTGCTCTATTGGTATTTTCTTTAGTTATGTACGTAATAAATAGTGAAACAATATCTGGGCCAGTTTGTTTCAGTACCTCATGTGCACAGCTGCATCTCTGCTTTACGGTCAGTGATTGGCTGTTTTGAACTGTTTTGTATCGTAACACTTTACTGCAAAACATGGACGTGTGGTATCATAGTAACCATATTCTGACTGGTGCAGTCAAATGAGATACATCTGTCTGCGAAGACTCGCTGCCAATAACAATGAAGCATAGCTACAGCTGTGCACGAGGCACTGGAACACACTGCTGCAGAAATATTATAACAAACAATTTGGGGCCCTTTTTATAAAAAGTTTCTTGCGTGGCGCGATATTGATGTGTTCTTTTGTGCTGCGGTGTATGCTCATCAGATGTTGAGCGATCCGGGATCGATTCCCGGAGGAGTCTGCCCCCGGATTTTCGCTTGTGGGAATCGTGTCTGACGATACCACTGGTTGGCGGGTTTTCTTCGGAATCTCCGCCCGCCCCCCGCCCGTCATTCCGGCGCTGCTCCATACTCACTTCATGTCACCCCTCACAAGCTTTTAAGACTTATATGTAAAGTGCTCACCAAAATATTTTTGCTTAACTTCATCATCATTTGAAAATATTTAAAATTATTATTTCGAAAACATGATGATGCTGGATTTTTAGTGAGTAAGGTTTTTCTTAATGGTACTTTATACCGAATCTGAGTGAGATGGTGCAGTGTTAGTACGTAGTCGGGATAACGTAAGCACTGAAAATAGACCTGCTAAAGTTCTATTTTCAACCAATCCGTATCTTTCCGCGCGTAACGGCTAACGATGGGAAATGTCTATCCTCTCTGAGCACGTCACTTGATTTTTGCGCGTGTTAGATAAATTGTACAGTCAGTTGGAATTTATATAGTTTGATAAATAATTTTTATTAATTATATAAAATACAATTGTGTCAATTTCGGTTGCTATGTTTCTGCAATGTTGTGTTCAAGTACAAAAAAATACGGAATTATATTGCGTTATCTTACTGCCAAATGTTCAGTACTAAGGCAACTAGGTTGAATTATTTTCAATAACAATTAGTGATATTTTAATTGTTCAATTTTCAGTTCTCACTTTATTCCCAAGAGACTATACTACTTTCTTTTTGGATCACTCATTTTTATTTCATTTTGTCGTAGCTTTGAGAATCTGTCCAGGAAGTTTCTAAGAAGGTCAAAACAATGGACTATTTTTCTTCGAGTTATTGGTTTCATCTCTAATGGCTCCGCAATCGATGAGGCGTTAAGTCTTACTTCAATACATGTTATACCGAATTGTTTGGTATCGGTCAAATAATTCGTGTTATACAGCTTTTGCAGTTTGAGAATATTTTCGTTTAGAATGCAAGTAGTTAACTGTATGTAACTGCATAAAACGGCTAGGATTAGTTCCCGGTCCTTAGAGCTAATCATGATAAGTTAAATACAGTGCGAATTTTCTTAGGTGTTATTTTGGTTGAATACTTTGTCATACAAGAAAGTGATTAAATTAACTTTTTTTTTTCCAAAATTAAGTAAGATAGAATTTAATTTTCGTGTACCTAACATCGTCTTGTATCAGGTAAGGTAAGTGGGCTTTGCGTCTTGTCGACAACGAGGTCATTATAGAAGGTGACAAACAACTTAGTACAATGACAGCAGCTGGGAGAGGAGTCGGCTATGGCCTTTGTTAAGAAACCATACCAGCATTAGTCTGGAGCGTATTCTATAATCATGGAAAACCGTACTCTACAAAATAATTTGTAAATTTACCAGACGTGTGCATGTAGGAGCGCTAAGAAAGTAGGCATGGTAGAATAGTTTCCCAGACATTCATGGTAGCAATCCTAAACCTTTTTATAAAACAGTCAAATGTATACTGAAGATAACAGACTTGTATTGTAACAACTGTAAAAATTTGCATATTTACAAGATGAAGTATGGTATCTGTACCATACTACGCCTGGGACAATAATTTCGTAAACATTCAAGGAAGTTTTTTTACAGTGCGAAATCAGGATGGCCGGAGCTAGGGATCGAACCAGGGTCCTCAGGAATGTGAGTACAACGTGTTACCATTGTGCCACCTCACTCGGTCTTCTTGTATCAGAATATGTGAGTTTACAGAAACAACATAGCTTGTTGACACCTTTGATTAATGTATTCTTTGTCGGTTATCAATTGCATGAAGCACTATACAATTTCCTTCAGTGTGACTGGCCACTGCGGGTTGTAGAAGAGTCCATATTTGTCGGGTATTGTTCTAGTGTGCTCGTCAGCAGCTAATTACTCTCTGCCATGTTTCTGGCAAGTACCTTGATATTGCTGGCTCGAGGGGATCACTCTAAAAAATAGTTTGTAAATTTACCAGACGTGCGTATAGGAGCGCTAAGGAAGTAGGTTGGTAGGATAGTTTCCCAGACATCCATGGTAACACTCTTAAACCTAATTATAAAACAGTCAAATGCGTACTAAAGTTACCAGACATGTATTGTATCAACTGTGAAAGTTTGCATGTTTACAAGACGGAAGTATGGTAACTGTACCAGACTGCCTCTGGGATAATAACCTCCTTATCATTATAGGAAGTTTTTTTACAGTGTACATGCAGTAGTTTGGCCTGAGCACTCTTGTGTTGTGTGTGATGGAGGCGAGGCGCGGACCAGAGTAGATGGAGCTTGCAGCGTATAATCAAAGGTTGTCTTGCTGTACGGCTGCCGGCTCCGCGGGCCAACACACTGATACGGAAATAGTCGGTGACAGGCCGCGCCCGAGGTCGTATCAGTCACTGGCAGGGACTATCTTGATGGGGGATGGGGGAGATCACACTGCTCCACTGAGCATGGGCTATGAGGCTCACTCCAGCGAGCAGTGTTGGCACTTACATAATATTAAATAATCTTCCCTGAGAGTGTGTGGTGGAGAAATACGTTTAAAACATCGTTTAAAAATTTCCCCTTTTTTGAAAATAAACATGAATTTCTACATAACTTCAAACCTAGATAACGATATTAGCCAACTTTATAAGCAAACATTTAACCGGAATGATGCGTTTGTTTAGCGTAATTATTTGCGCCGCTATCAAATGTACGAGATTTCGGCATTAGAGATTGTTCTTCAGAAAAATAAATTGTTACGCGAAAAATTTGCTCAGAGAGTGAAAAACGTTTTGTCGAAGTTAGGTTTCTTTTTTATTTTTTGTAACTTTGCACTGAAAAATGTATAGTTTTAAACTCATGCTTCTAGCGCTGAATTACAAACCATAATCTCTTAAGACGCTTTCCCTTGTTAGGGCAAAAATGCGTTGCGTGAACTCCTGTAATCGCTACCCAGTGATATTCTTCTGTGATTATCTGACATGCCTGATAAATATTTAAGAAGAGGATAGTAGGAGCGTGGTGCAATTTATAAGAGGTCGATGTCGGTAACAGTTACGAAAATTTAGTGCCTCGTTTAGGTAGTGCAAACATAATGACACATATGGAAGTCATTTTGAGGTACCATAGCACGAAAATAAATTTTGTGTAAGTGTGTGGACTCGGTTAAAGTGAAAGAGCGCAAATTGTGTAAACGATTCTGAGCAATTTCATGCACGCAGTGTCCAGTCCGGGTTATATATATGTATGGTGTGTATATATCTACTGTTACTTCTAAACTTGTCTGCCTCATTTAAAATAAAATTGTGTTAATTACTACCGTTATTTGGTCCAACTTTGTAACGAACGTGTTTCTTAAGCTGATACGTAATAACGTAGCGAATGTGTCTGAAATTTTTATACCCATTCTTTAGTCAGTGCGTTTTCCTAGTTGTATATGCACGTGTCTTATTCAAATTTTTATATTTTTTTAATTTAGTCATATATTTGAACCGTTATTTTAAGTACAATATAGGTGTTATTAATTTTGTAATGACTTCAGTAAATGCTACTATAATACCAAAGAATCTAAAACATAATATTCTCATCAGATTCACATACGTTTAGAATTTTCTGGGAACTCACCTTGTCGAGTCATCATTTCATATTGCCTTTGCGAAAGTTATAATTTATCGCACGACTTAATAATAAAAAAAGAAAAATTTATTACACAATTGACAACATAATTCAATTTTTCGAAGTGAAAATGCTACAATTCTAGCTTCCACATAGCTAACATACACCTAAAAGCACCACCAACCCTCTTAACACCCTGGTAGTTATCAAAAGAGTAAATGTTAGTGATACAAAATGGCTGGACGTTTAGCAAGAGAATAAGCTAACAGGGTGTTAGCTAACACTATAATAGATGCTAGGTTCGAACAACCGGTCCCTATTTGGAGCCCAACCTGGAGCCTTAAACGACTGCTATTCAACCAACTTTTTTTATTTCTTTAAACTTTACGTATCAAAAACTAGGTCTTTAGATACTCTTTTAAATACAAATTTTGCACAAAATCAGGCACTGAGGTAGAAATCGGTCATGGCGTCTGTTAAGGGCGTTCAAGTGGGGAAAAATTCATAATTTTATATTTGTATAAAATAGTGTTAGTTTTGTAGACATTACTTCAGAGAACATTAATATCTAACGGAAAAAAATTAGCTCATCTAGTTTTCCCGTAATGTCACTTCAAAGTCAAAATTTGCATATTTTTACTTCATACAAAACTTGAAAACCAGTAAATATAA
>PNEQ01011018.1:23051-47612 GCA_003012365.1 Medauroidea extradentata | reverse complement strand
GCGCCTGACCGCTATCCAACAGGCCACGACGCCAATGCAGCCAAACTTTGCAGAGAAGTGGGACATCGAAACGGGCTTGCGTGCTTTGGGTCGGTTGCCTACTTTACAGGAGCAGAGGGCCTGAATCCAACCTACTTTTAAGGGTTAAGGAGGCCGTTCCGACCCTAAGTACCCTATCTCAAATTACTCCTCTACCCACTCCCTACACGACATTTAAGGCTGTAAAGGTTGAAAAAAAAACATCCTGTATATATATAATAAAGAGAGAGCCATGTTTCAAAAAACCATGCAAGACATTTTCACTGTTCATGTTCGTCACCAACGAGGACGCATCGAAATAGAACAAGGATTAAGGAATTTCGGTGTGGTCGAACTGAAACGGAAAATGGATATATGGAAATAATCATTCGCAGTAGCCACAACATTGACGTGTTAATGTCAAAAAATACACAGAAAAAAAAATTAGATTTGTTTGTGATATTTCAGACTTATTTGTACAGTGGTAATTATTACTAAACTAAACTTTTGGTATTTCCAGAGTATCGTACATCTATAAATACTGGCATGACTACCAAAAAACTTGTATGTTTAACAGTGTGTCGGTCGTTAAATAACTCGTGAATCAACTGTACGCACGTGTCGTCCGCTAACCATAATTATAGTAATAAACATATAGTGTCGTAGATTGTGTTTGCAGCATCTGTTAATATTATACATTTGTTAATAAAAGTCTCATTAGGTGATGGAGTGGTAAATTTATATGTAAACGACATATAACAGGATATATTTCTTATGCAAGATGACAGTGTATGGCGGTCGGAAGCCGATGAACACGTTTGTTTATAATTTGCTTTGTTTAACCTAAAACTCGGGTAAGAGCGAACAGAGAATAGAAACATGAATTTTTCCATTTCAGTTCCCTCGGCGTCGTAAGCATTTGATTTTTTTTTGGGGGAGGGGGGGCTGTCACTGGTAGAGAAAGTGTACATATAACCTACGTAATAAAGGGGTGTGTAGTAGTCCTCCACCGGGAAATTTTATATTTTAAGGTGCAAAATGCTGCTATTTAAAGAGTGTCTGCATCAAAATATTTAATTTACAACTGAAGTAAATCTTAATCTTAAAAAATCTTAAAAGCTACGAAATTTTTGGAGGGAACATGTTGCCTCCGTCCCCCCCCCCCCACATACGACGCCCCTGGCAGTTCGTCACAAAGCCTCGCTTCGTCACAAAGCCTCGCTTCCATACTAAATCAGCGACACTCCGTAATTTGGTGATTAAATCTACAATAAGCACGGAAAATTTGTAATAGTTGGCATCTAACTTGCAAGCTAGCCCGCACACATTAACACAGGGAAAGAATTTCCAGGTTGTTCATAAAAAAGTTATGGGTTTTTATGGGTTTTCTCCAGATTTTTCCCACTCGTGTAAGAATCCTGGGTAATTCCAGAAAAATCCTGATTTTTTCAGCGAATCGTCACCCTGCAGTAGCTTCCATATGTTGGCATTGGGTGTCTGTCCTAGGGAAACAGGGCAGGTCCTAACATGTGGCAGAAGCGGTGACTATATGAGAGGTGATGGTCAACACAAGGACTAGCGAAACATGACAAACTACAACAAATTCACTTAAAAATATTTTAAAAATAATAACTGTCTGATATTAGCCAAAACCTCTTCCTTCTTTGTGAGAAATGGTAAAATGTGCCTGAAATATACATGCCTAAGACTATTTAACAGCGCACTTGCAAAAACTTCATCAAAGGGAACTCTGACTGTGATGTAGTTGTCTGCACATTTTGAGTATACAACTAAATCAAATACATACCTTCAAATCTAAAAGTAACATTCCTAGTTGTACTTGCCCATAATAACTGTGTCCTTTTTTAAAGATACAACACCATTGCCAATTAGGAGACACTTAATTGTTTTCAGCAAGTCCATGCCTTCTAACTGCTTCCCTAATTTAGCACACTTCACCTCCACGAGAATGCCCACATTACAAACAACACCGTCAGGACTGTATGCTAACCATGGTACATGGTGGTTTATGACCAAGCCCAATTTGGTTATCTCATAACCAATTTTCTTTGAGTAGGCCTCAAGTGCATTCCCCTCGTTAGCAATTCCATACAGTATGGCAGAGTTCCCAATATATGCTGGAAAAAGTAAATTCTCCAACTTCTTTGACCAGTCACGAACCAAATTTCTTTTCCCTGGATTGTTGTATGTGTACAAAGTTTAATATTTGCTGTCAGTAATTCGGTATCTTCGCTGTTCATGCCACAAGTTGCCTTGCTGTCCAACTGTTTCGAGACAAATTTAAACAGCCTCCCCTGCTGATTTCATTACATGTGTAGTATAAAATGAACTTGCTTTTTCTCCACAACTCGGAAATATTATCTGTCATCAAAAACTGATTTCACAATTAATTTGTTCCTTGAAATTACAAAGTCAGTAACAAACGCACGAATGTCTTCAGCAGAAAATTCTGTGGATGTGTCGACAACTCCTTTCTTCCACTAAGATGCTTAACTAACATGGAGCCTGGAGCACCTGTAATACATGAAACATATAAGTATTTACTAGTTATTTAGTGCACTTTTTTACTTCAAGAGGTTATGTGAATCATGGCATCAATATAAAATTGCTTGTGTGAGTTCACAATAAAAATTTTCAGTCAAAATTACTTTGCACAGTGGCCTCTATTTATTATGTATACATCAGCAGAGATACAGATACAACATAAAAATTTTACGAGATTCAAGATTTTTTTACATAAATAATTTTTACATGAAATAACAAAGGTGTCATTATGTAGCTTAATACATTTTCTTTAACTCCAGATTATTTCATTTGTGTTTAAAGAGTTTTTACTTTTTTTAAGTAGAGGAAACAATCACACACTTCAACTCGTGCGCGTATGAAAACATAGGAACTGGAAAATATTTCTTTTCAAGAAATTTCTATTAACGTAACGTATAACAGCTGGTCACTGTTTGGCACAGTTAAAAAATTATAAATTTTTAGGTGCAGAGCACCCTTATGGACACGGGTCTATAGCTTTTATGAAACTTTTATGTCTTCTCTCATAGTTTTTGTGTAATAACTCGTCTAAGTCAAATTTTGCATGTTACTGTTGTAAGGATGACACTAAAACCAACTGATATACCAAAGTGTAAAAAATTCACAGTGGATACAAATGTCGCAGACTACAATTTCTCATATTTTTTTAATATAAATGTAGACATTTCAAATAAAATTTAAAAACAGTCCAATGATTTTATTTTCTGGTGTAACATAGGGCCTAGATGAACTAGTTGCCCTGAACATTGTTATTCGCAATGGATTTTTTTGTTTGATTAATGAGTTAGTTTTAGTGTCCTAAGAGCAGTAACGTGCAAGTTTTGAATAACAAACCCTTACACGAAAACTATGTGAGTTTAAAAAAAAATATGTTATAACAGCAAAATTTAGTTGTATTTTCTGTCTAATATAAGAAAAAAATTCATGCCATTGAACTTTTAAGTAAATGTTCGACAGCAATTTTCATCACATGTTCTTATTTTTACATTCAATACAAGCAGTATGAATTTCACATGAAATGTTTGTGGAATAAAGCTGTGTCACAAAGAACACACTATAAATTGCTTAGCAGTAAAAGAGTGAGTTGGGTGGCTTTTGATAGCTGTGGTCGTGATAAACAATGTGGGTAAATTAAATGAACATGTAACAGTGCTAGAATGTAAGGGCAGAAGGTAAAGCTCCCCCCCCCCAATGTGAATGGTTGCCACATGCAAAAATCCCACAGGGGGATGAACCCAGATCGTCTCAGTGGGAAGATAGCTCTCAGGCGGCTTGACCACAGCAACTTTGCATTAGTTACATTTATTTAGGCAAAAAAAAAAGTATAAAAATGCACACTTTAGTTGTTTTATATAATATTATTACTAAAAAATAAGTACATAATTTACTTATTTGCAATATTAAGGTACATTTATATAATAAATAATTTATATAATTATTTCTTTAAGAACTGCCGCCACTGGAGTTACACAAGAATTAATTAATTAAAATTGAATTTTTTTTACAAATAATAGCACTTAACTCTATTCCAAAATTATTTGGAAGCTACCTAGTCATATTTGTATAAATTGTTTGGAATTAGGTATGCACTGAAGATTTTACATTTGAAAAAAAATAGTACCCTTTACTGCATGTTGTTCAATATGTATTAACAATAGTTGCCTTACTGTACTCCTTGTATGGTTCGTAGCAAATTACTAAATGTAATTCAGCATGTTTTCCTGTTTAAATACAACATAAATACCATGAATATAAAAATATATGTTTGTATTTTGTATGAGCAAATTTTTTTTATTTAACTATGTAGGTTCCTGCAGAAAACACAACTTAAGTTACACATCCAGCATGAAACGTGTCCAGAGGGGTTACCCAAGTGCATTCTGCCTGCAAACTGCACCACAGAGTTCAAACAGCTCAAAGTTTTAGCAAGAGACAGTGTCAGCTTAACAACGCATCTTTACATGTTACAGTGTACTAAACAACTGTTTCTTTATCTGTTTATACATTTGGTTTTATTAGTTGCAATGGACACCATTAGTTGTGACATCACACAAGAGCGCTGGTTCCAAACAAATGTTTGTTTTGAAAGTTAAACATTGAAAACTCCATTTGGCATCCCGACGCATTTTTGTAATTACGTTAAAACTACAAATACTTTCGTTTAGACGTAAATAATGTCAAACATGAGTGCGGCAGGACTTCTCATGTAAACTGATATTGCTGGAGACGAAAAAATTTAATACACATACCGGGAATCTACATTTGTGCTGGGCTTTGCGACTTCTATAGCCTGCGTCCTTAGAAAATAATATTGTAATGGGCGGAGAGTGTTACAACTTAGGACGTTATAACATGTATTAATAATAATATAAAAATTGTGTTCGCTCATATTTGTAGAAATCATGAAGCTAATTTATTTCCACATTAGACTAAGTTAGGGAGAGGCAATTACGATTGGATACTTATATAACTGCTGCTGACGAACATTAGGGGTGGCTTATTTATTTACGATAACGTCTCAGTCTTGCAGGTTTGCTAGCTGGGCTCAAGTGTGTGCTAAAAAAAAAAGGTTAATATAATGATCTATTTCTAGCCTACTGTGTCTATTGCCCCTGTCCGATGATTATTAGTATCCTTACCCTGCCCCTGCCCTACAACTTTCAGTGACTGCCCTAAAATATTCAGTGACTGCCCTACAATATGCAGTGTATCTACTCTACAAATAGTGCTTCTGCCCTAAATTTCTAATTCCTCCTTCACTGCTCCATGATTTTTTGTGTCACTACCACACACTTTTTTAAATGAAACTATCCTACAGTTTTTTGTGGTTAACCTAAAAGTTTCTGTATCTCTGCCATGACCCTGGCCCTGCATTTTTTAGTTGTCCTACCCTACAGATTTCCTACTGTCCAATTTTCTGTACATGTGCTCCATGATATGTAATATCCTTGCTTAACATAGCCAGTGCACCTACCCTATAATTTTGTGTAGTTTACCTCTGCCCCATAATTTTTTAATGTTTCTTCCTCACATTTCCTGTGCCACTACTGTACAATTTTGTGCTTAGGCCAATACCCTAAACTTTACTGTGTGGTACTTCTACCTCATGATTATTTTTAATGTCTGGAGAAGGTAAGGGGGATTAGGGAAGGGATCCCAACATTGACAAGTATGAATGGACAAACTACGACAAATGACAGAGAGAAAGCTGATATGCTGCAGGCTCAGTACTTGTCAGTGTTTGAAGTAAATGATAACTGGAATAGTGAGACAAAATGAAATGGAAATGGATTGGAGACTTCCTCCAAGGACAGTGGCAGAGTGTGAAAGGAGGGGTGTCATTGACAGCAGACAATGAGGTGACATTACAGATGCCACAGGGAAGTTTGCTCTGTCCAATAATGTTCACCATTATAGCGAATGGTATGGTTATTGGGATTAGTGGCAAAATAAGATTGTTTGCAGATGACTGACTTTTATACTCAGTAGTGGGCATTGGGGTCAACTTGCAGGCAGACATTGACAGGTTGTGTTCGTGGACTGGGGTAAACAAGACGAAGATCAATGTTTGTAAGACTAAGTTAGTCACGTTGACTAGGAAGAGAGTGATAAGCAGAGTCATTTACAGATGGGGTGGGCAAGAGATAAAAGAAGCCACACAATATAAGTATCTAGAGGTTGTGCTGCAAAGTGACCTTGGGAGGACCAAGGGGTGGAGAGGGTGGTTACGAAAGGGGAGAAGAGCTTTAGGTTTGTTGGGAAGGATACTGAATACGGCTAGCTCTGAGGTGAAGGAAAATACATACTGCACAATGGCCCGGCCAATGTTGGAGTATGCCGCTGCTTTGTTGGATTTGTACATTGAAGTGAAAGTGCAGGAAATGTAAAACATACAGAGAAGGTTTGTGAGATGGGTGAAGGGTAGGTGGAGAAGATGGGCAGGATGGAGAGCTGGAAGGATGAAGGAATTGGGATGGAGTACATTGAAGGACAGAAGGAGAGTTGAAGGACTGGTGAGTTACATTGTCGCCTAACTAAGGGGGTATAGAGGGAGAGGAAGCAACAGTCAGAAGATTGAGAGGGTGGGGAGGATAACGGAACGAGGTAGGCAGTCTATGCTTGTGAGGTCTGCGAGGGAGTGGAATGTTTTGCAGGATGACTTGCTGGTGGTAAAGGGGGTTGGTAAGTTCAGGAATGTTTTGAAGAGGTTTTTCTAGAAGGGGAACGTGTGATCTCACCCCGTGCCGTAGCACAATTGAGAGAATTTATTTATTTTGTCTCTGTTACACATTTTTAATTGTGCTACCCTACAATTTTCTGTATCCCTACCCTACAATTTTTTGTACTTCTGCTCCATGATTATTTTTATGTCCTGCCTCACATTTTTAATAGTCCTACCCCTACAAGTTTCGGTTCCCCTATCCTACAGTTTACTGTACCTCTACCACATTAATTTTAATGTCACTGTCTCACATTTTTTCACTCCCACCCTACAATTTTCTGTACCTCTGCCCATTAACTTTTAATGTCCCTATTCTACAGTTTTCACTGCCTTTGCCCTATAATTGTCAATGCTCCTGCATTACCATTTTCTGTACCCCTTCCCAAAATGTTTTGTACCCTAGCCCACAATTTCTCCAACCTCGATTGCTTTGCCTACGGACATATTTTCTTATAATTAAGTCGTAACCATAATATACCCTTTGGGGAAAATGTTAAGCAACATATTAAACTAGACCTCACATAAAAACAGTGAAATTGCTCATTTTCTTATCCTATATATCATGCAGCATTCTGTACCTTTAATTACTGTCTTTTTGCACTTTTGTCGTGCTGACGTGTTCGTACTTAGTACCCTGCAACACCTTGTGGGGTAACTTAAAGCTTGACTAGTAATGACATATATCAATCATCACAAGCCAATGTAAGAAGTTGACCTACGATTTTCGACCAGTTCCCATATTATTATTGTTTTATGATTTTTTAGGTTAAGTAACCTAGTCACTATTTACACATACATAACTCAGAGTATGCTGCAAAATTAGCTGTTAGACTTTATTCGTAATTTCTTTGATATAAATTAATTCTGAAAACGAAAGAATTTGCTCACTTTCACTAATACTTGATTTTTACGAACAAGAGCAAAAAAATTATATCATTGTTTAGCATAGACCCAGAGGTTTTGTTTGGAACCAGCATCATCTTGTGACGTCACACTAATGGTGTCCATAGCAGTTTTGCTTTTTAAATGTGACGTGAAACAAACTGCACACTGTATAGCACAATTGTCATGATTGTAATCAAACATGTTGCAGGCCTAGCTTATAACAAAAGTAACTGCACATTTAAAAACTATTCTATAACAGAAAAGCACACAAAACCTTTAGTTTTTTTTAAATTCAAGGAGTTATTAACAAACATTTATGGCTTCCGAAAAGTTAATTTACCTGTATATTCTATTCAAGATGATATCAGACTGAAGACATGCAAAGGCCTATTTCACATGTAAAAATTTTGTCCAGATATTATTTTTAAATATTTTTTTTAAAGACGTTTGTCATCACTTGCCCCAGGTATAATACTGTATATTAGAGTGAAATATAATGAAGATGTTTTTGCAAAAAAAATTGTTGACGTTTTAACTGCAAACTATGTACATATTATTTTGAAGGAAATAGTAGGAGTGAAATGCACGCATTTAAGAGATGACATGCAGCAACCTTGTGTATAGAATTTACTTCACAGGTAATAGTATTAATCTAGCTGTTATTGATCACTCGTGAATTTAATGAGTAGATCTAGGTATTGTTAGTAACAATTTTCAAAACCAGTGTAAAGACATATTTTACAGAACATGTAAACTAAAGCATGTGGCAATGTTTATGTTTACATGCAGAGGAATTATTCAAAGTGATTGAAAAAAAATTACCTGGGATTATTTGAGTACTCTCTTTATCCCAAAAAACACAAAATAAAAATTGTTATTTTTCTGTACTTGTATGAAAAAATGCCAGTCAATACCTTTCAACAGAAGATTAAGATTGGCTGCTTTTTTTTGCTCTTCTGGCCCTTCTGCAGACTTTTGTGAATTATGTGGAACAGATTTATTTCTAACACAACACATCTCAGAAATTGGTATAGGTCTATACATTTCTTTTTGAATACTCCTTAGTTGCCCCCACTGTTGTTGTATGTCCGTACAACTCACTTTGCCTGAAAAAGTACAGTAAAAAAGTGTAATAGATAGAAGCTGCAACATAAGAAAAGTACAATAGGTAAAAGCCTGTCAGGAAGAGACAGGGTCAGGAGGAAGGAACTTTCGGCCTAGAATAACGATGAAGTAATTGGGATGGAGACTGTTGAGGGACAGAATGAGAGTGGAATGAATGGTCAGGCTGTAGTGTATGATTGTGTAAGGGGAGGGAGGATGGAGCAATTTGGTTTGCAAGCTAACTTAGGGAACTTTTAAGGGCAAAGGAAATAACAGTGAGAAGATTCAGAAGGTGTGGAGTACAGTAGAGAGGGGTAGATAATCAATTCTGATGAGGACGGTGAGGAAGTGGAATGCTCTGCAGGAAGAGTTGGTGACTGTGACGGGGGGTGGGACGGTTTAGGAAGGGACTGGAGGATTGGTACTGAGGGATGGGGAAGAGTCTACTTGCCACCAAGGGTTAGCACAATTGCGAGTGTAAAACTTATTATTATAATATATATAACATAAAAGTACAATAGGTAACAGCTGTAACATATAAGGAAATTATACACTAATACAAAAAAAATATGTACCTTGTACAACAATGAATAATTCATATTAATAATTTAGGTTTTTGCAAGATATCTTTCATGAGGCCTGTGGGAAGATATTTATTCTGTTGAGAATGTGTCGGTTATTTACGTGCTTTTATAATAATAATTAGGGATAAAAGTAATTGGACATGTCAATTTTATAATAGATACAGCATCACACAAGTGTTTTAGTATACCATCTTAAAACAATTAGTTAAGCAGCACATGGCACTGGTAGTAAATAATGTTGTACTGTAATGATTTAGGCCAACATAACTTCTCCAGGTGTAGTGTAATGTTTATGTTATACAGTGTATAATTGGGACCCATACAAACTTACGTTTTCCAACATGATACGTATTTGACAATTCAGCCTGATCTTTAACTGTTTTAATCTAACTGCTCGGGAGGGTGCTGAAGGGGGCTAGTGGTGAGGTGAACGGGAAAGGCATATTGCACGATGGTTCGTCCAGTATTGGAAAATACTGCCGCGGAGTGAGATGTGGAGGTGGAGGTGCAGGAGCTGGAGAAGGTGTAGAGAAGGGCAGCGAGGTGAAATGATTAAATGGAAAAGGCAGGGTCAGGTTGGTGATGAGGAAAGGAACTTTAGGCCTAGCATGATTATGAAGGAATTGGAATGGAGACCATTGAGGGACAGGAGGAGAGTGGGAAGGATTGTCAGGTTGTATAGGGTGATGAATGGGGAGGAGGGATGGGAAAATTTGGCCTGCAAATAAACTAAGGGAACTTTTAAGGGTAAAGATGACAACAGTGAGGAAATTCAGAAGGTGTAGTGGAGCAGACAGTCGATGCTGGTGAGGACGGTGAGGAAGTGGAATGCACTGCGGGAGGAGTTGGTGACTGTGAGGGAAGTTGAAAAGTTTAGGAAGGGACTAGATGATTGAAACTGTGTGGATGGGGAGGAATCTGCTCGCCACCGGGCGCTAGCCCAATTGCAAGTATGAAAACTTATTATTATTATTATTATTATTATTATTGAGGGTTATGATAACAAATGAAATTCCAAAGTTAGGAAACTACAATTTTCTTTACGTACAGCTAGGCCTACTTCTAACATCTCCAGAAACATTTTTCATTCACAAACTTACCTCTAATATGAATAGTTTGGACAGTACATAATTACTAGTGTTTTATCTTAATATTTACATTCTAGATTCCATTCAATTAGCTAGCCTTGTTCTTAAACAGATGAAATTGGTGGGCAAAAGTTATTTAATAAACTGACTTAATCTACACAAAATTTACCATTGCATACTTTCAAAATAAAATTGTGTCATTGGTTTTATTTTATTTCCTTATAACATCTTGAAGAATTGACAAGCTATAATATTGTATTGTAAGTGTTTTTTCCGTGGAGTAGTTTAAAACGTCAACACAATAGGCCTAGGGGTAATATTCTTATACTGCCCAAAGTATCAATTTTAAAGGCACAGTTTATTAATGAGAAATTTAGGTACTACTGTACTTTATTTTTCGTTTGGTTTTTGTTATGTTAAGTTAATTTATGTTATTTTAGCCTACCCTAAGTTTTCAATTTTTCGTTAGGTCAGGCGTAACCTAAGGGAAAAATAGCCTTAACTAATTTAATCTGAAGGAATATCCATGCAAGACACAGGCGGCTGGTCTTACAGAGGGCTTCATTGAGGGCAAGCAGGTGGACGCCAATCTTCACTCAACATTTATCACGAAAAGGCCGTTACCGTGTGCAAGTATCGAAACCAAACATAACTATAATAACAAATATGTACTTTAATTAAAACTTAGACTTACCTGTTCAGGAACATTAGTACGGCGACGATATGTTTGCATCTTCCAGAACCAGCTGTGCATGTGCATTGCCAGGTAATGTAATTCTTCTGATTACCTTTCTTGTTTATAAAAAAGTTGATCTGATGCAGAGGCCCATCCAGCTTTGATGTTAGAAGACAAAGTGCCATTATGTTGGTTACATTCCCACTCCGAGACACAACACCACACTCCATTATATGTTTCGCTTTTAAAAGTTCCGATCCTTCAACAAACGGTCGTTTAAAGTCCCCGTACATAATCCATTATTTCGTGTAGCTCAACTACAGGCTCAAACATCTTGCAAATAAACTAAATAAAATAATTGAAATAAACATAATTGCACAGTACGACAACATACGTTAGCAAAAACAGCTCCCCTGGGTTTGTTTATACCGTCTATAACTTCCATTTTGGCGTATACAGTGCTGCACTCTGGAGAAGGTAAAATCGCGAATTGTCGTAAGGTTAAGACCATAGATAAAGAAGGTGTTACAAAGGAGTCAGGACAGTGCCAACTATTTTGTGAGCGGGGGTGGAGGAAGTGCGAAGGAATATGTTTTGCTGGAACTTAACACCGAGCACCTTTATTAAAAATGGGCGGGTAGGGGGGCCCAGGGGTTTTTAGTTCTCGAATATAAATAGTTGGATGATCGCTGGCAGAAATAACAATTTTTAAAGAAAAAAATTTGTTTATAACGATATATTAAAGAGACCCTGGAAAATTAGTATTTAGAAGGTGGAGAATATTGTTATTTAAGCAGTTTTAGTATCTAAACACTAAATAATCATTTGCAGAATTTATTTATGTGTAGAGATGACTGAGATTGTAGGGAAGGAATTAAATACCCTTAAAGAGCAATTAAAAACACTAATTCTACAAACTATACATAAAATTTGAGGAAAATTAATCAGATAAAATGTAAGAAAATGTAATACACACAAGGTAGAAATAATTTTAAGATTAAAATGAATTATGCCTAAATAATTAACGTGACATGATATACAACTGCACACAACAAAATTTAAAAAAAATTAATTTAGGCATAACATTTGACAAAGATACGTAAGCATTAAAATTAAAGGAATACCCTTAAAGTACAATTAAAAATGGCAATTCAACAAAAAATTTGTATTACATCTGAGGAAAATTAAACAGAAACATGTCCCATTAGAACATTAGTTTGGGTAGAATTATGTACCTAAATCATTGCAAAACTACTGTGCAGTCATAACAAATTTCAAACGCAAAAGGTTTTTAAAAATTCCAAAAACTTTCTTTCTTATGTCCTAATCGTAAATTCTCGCAGCACTTCATCCAAGTCGATTTGTGCTGCGATTTTAGAGTGTATGTACAACAACCGGTGTGTAATAAGCCTCTTTTGTGACATAGTACTTCGCAAATAATTCTTTACATATCTTAAAGAACTGAATGACCTTTCAGCAGATTCCGAAAATGCAGGAACAGTCAAGCAGTGAAATGACACGTACAACTTCACCCATTAACATTAATGTAGTAGTAGGTTGTTCTCTGAAAGAAACTGCAATTGAATTTGCTGAAATGTCTTCCACATAGGTTCCTGTTATTGTTGGTAACATCACAAGTCGGGCAGATAATTTCAGTGCATTAAAATCTGACTCAAGTTTGTGTTCTCGAAATATTTCTAACAGTTCATTTTCTGTGCTTGGCTTGGCTTTTACAGAACTGATCAAAATATTTTCAAGTTTTGCTAGAGTTTCTATTTCTGGTTGCTGGAATCTCTGCTGTAGTTCAGTGCTTACATTGTCTAGCACTGAAAAATACTCTTTGCGAAAACGATGTTAAGGTGGCATTTCTGATGGAGTTGCAGGAGTGTTTGTTTGTCAAGCTACTTTGGTTTATTTATTTACTTTTCATTCCAGAAGCGCACCACAGTGTTTATAAAAAAATATAAGGCATGGAGCATGTCAGTACAATACAATATGTCAATAGTTACATTATAATGCACATACATTCAATAAAATCCAGTATAACTGAATACAAGGCATACATACACATACATTATCACAATATGCTCAAACACTAATTACAATATTGATGGAATAGAGAATTTTAAAAATTCATCTACAGAGTAGAAGGTGTGAGTATACAAAATTGTCTTTATTTGAGCTATGAATTTAATTTTATTTGTTATGTATAGCTCTTTGAGGTCTTTAGGCAGTTAATTGTATATTTTGATAATTGTTGAAGAAGCACCTTTTTGAACAAGTGAGAGAGATATGGGTAATACATGCAAATTACTACTACGTCTTGTTTTATGATTATGTATATTAAAATTTAAGTTAAAATTATTAAAATTATTGGCTAGGTAAAAAAGTGCTTCATTTATATATATATAAAGACTGGCTAGGGTTAAAATGCCTTCTTTTTTAAAGAGCTATCTACAAGAGTTTCTCATTCCTTTTTTACGAATAATTCTTATAGCTTTCTTCTGTATAATAAATACCTTTTTTTATCAGAGTTTCCCCAAAATAACATGCCATAGCTCATTATAGAATGAAAATATGAAAAGTATACTAATTTCAGTGTATCTTTTCGAGCAGTCTGAGCTAGTTGTAAGGAAAAACAGGCAGAGCTAAGTTTTTTAATTAAACAAGTTACATGCATCATCCAGTATAATTTATTATCAATAAGTAGGCCAAGAAATGATGTTGAAGAAACTGTAATCAAGGATGTGTCTTTAAATTTAAGATTTATTTCATTAATAATTTTAATATTGGTTAGAAAACTAATGAGATTAGTTTTATTAATATTTAGAGTTAACTTATTACTTGTGAACCAATTAAATAATTTAGAAATAGTCCAGTGTAATTTTTCCTCAGGTTCTTTCTGGGATTTCATATTTATTATAACACTAGTATCATCCGCAAAAAGAACGGTGTGTACATCAGTGCCAAAGTATGTTGGCAGATCGTTAATATACACAAAAAAAAAGCAGTGGGCCCAAAACAGAGCCCTGCAGTACTCCATGTTTTATTATACGACTATTTGATGCTATTTTACTATTATTTAGATCATCTATTATTTCAACTTTTTGATACCTATCAGTTAAGTAATATATAAATAATGACCTGAATATACCGTCTATTCCATACATCTGCAGTTTTTTAATTAGCAATTTATGATTGACACAATCAAAAGCCTTTCGCAGATCACAGAACATTCCTACTTCTTGATCTTTATTGTTTAGAGAGTTTAGTATTTTAGATGTAAGATCAAATATAGCATTTCTTGTTGAGAAGGCTTTCCTGAACCCATCTTGAGAGGGTGAAATAATATTATATTTATCTAAGTGATTAACTAACCTTACATACAGGGTGTAACAGAAGTAATAGTTAATAATTCACACATGGAAAGTACTGGCCAAAAGAAGCTACAAATGTCCAATAAACATGGGTACGGAAATCCACCGTTGTCGAGATAGAACACATTGTTTGTTGCAGTTGATCAGTATGTAGGAACACATGAAATTTCTAATCTTTAAAGAAGGTGTTCAAAATGTTGCCCATGCGTCTGAATGCAACATTGAACTCGTCTCTGAAACGAGTTGCGAATCCTCTCAGGCAGTCCTGGTGTATTCTGTAAATGCTGGAAGGCTGTTTCAATCCGCAAGTGTAATTCTTCAAGAGAGTTGACCTCAGTAGCATAGACCAGGCTTTTGACATGACTCCACAGACAGAAATCCATGGGATTTAAATCCGGTTTCCTTGGAAGCCATGGCACAGGTCCTCCTCTACCTATCCAATGTTGACCATACCGTCGAGTTAGAAGCCGGCGCACACGTAATTGAAAATGTGCTGGAGCACCATTATGCATAAACCACATGTTCAGACGTTGGTTCAGAGGAACATCATCATCATGAAGCAGATCTGGAAGTACAGTATGTAGAAACTGCCTGTACCGATCTCCGGTTAGTCTCTGTGGTAGGAAGTGTGGTCTAATTATGCGGTCTCCGAGCTGTCCGGCCCAGACGTTAAACGAAAAACGTTGCTGATGTGACACGTGTGTCGCATTAGGATTGACATCGGCCCAAATGTGACAGTTACGGATGTTGAAAATGCCGTCACGGGTAAACCCAGCTTGATCCGTGAGCAGAATACTGCTTACAAACAGGGGTTTTTAAGTACACTGTTGTTACATCCATTGGCAGAAATTCTCTCTAGGAGGGAAGTCTGCATTGTTGAGAGCTTGCGCATGCTGGAGATGATACTGATACAGTAATTGCCGATGTAAAATCCGCCACACACTTATATGACTCAGCACACGCTCCTGGATAGCAATCCTCCTTGTTGAAGTACTCGGACG
The DNA here is from genome assembly GCA_003012365.1 of Medauroidea extradentata. Taxonomy (NCBI): domain Eukaryota; kingdom Metazoa; phylum Arthropoda; class Insecta; order Phasmatodea; family Phasmatidae; genus Medauroidea; species Medauroidea extradentata. The sequence goes on along the minus strand of PNEQ01011018.1, from coordinate 32,092 downwards.
TTCGTTTACAATGCCTAACACCCTTTCCTCAACATCAGGTGTTATGGATCTGGGTCTACCTTCTCGTACTTGATGTGTGAAACTCCCACTTTCTCGAAGGCGCTGATGTAACCTCGTAAATGTACGTCTGTCGGGCTGCTTGCGGCGAGGAAAAGCTTCTTCATACAATCGTGCCGCCTGAAGTGCACTGCCATTAGCTTTGCCATACATGAAGTGCATGTCAGCGTACTCTTCATTAGTGTAACCTCCATCCATGGTGCCTTTACTTTCGTAACTGATTGTATGTACGGCACAGTCCATGTAGGGAGCGAGGGGAGTAGTTGCGCATGCGTCAACAACCTGATAGGCGAACCCATACCTTGAGATACCAGCGTAATTACCTAGGAATCCAAACGCGTTTGGAGTTGGTTCCCAATTCGACTTGTTACGAGAACTCGACAATGGTTGATTTCCGGACCCATGTTTATTGGACATTTGTAGCTTCTTTTGGCCAATACTTTCCATGTGTGAATTATTGACCATCACTTCTGTTACATCCTGTATATTATGCTTTCAAAATTTTTTTGCAAAAACTGGTAAAAGTGATATGTGCCTATAATTTTATTCTCCCTTTCAGATTCATTACCTTTTTTAAATGTTGTCTTCACCACTGCAAACTTTAATCTATCTGGAAACTAACCCAGTTCTAACATACTATGACAGATATTGTTAAGTGGAATGCTAATTAAATCAGCACACTTATGTAGAACTTTGCTATTAACACCATCATAGCCATAAGAGTGTTTAGATTTCAATGATTTAATAATAAGTTCTATTTCATGTGGTGTTGTATACATTAGATATATTTTAGGTATTATTTTAGGTTGTGTTTCATAACTAATTTGATTTACACCATGGAAAGAATCAGATGTTATTTTGTCTGCTACAGAGATGAAATAGTTGTTAAATATTTCTGAAACTTCTTTAGAATCACTTATATTCTGATTATTAACTCTTAAAGAAATGGATTTCTTACAACTATCAGATTTTTTACACAATTCTTTATTTATAACATTCCAAGTAGTTTTCATCTTATTCTTGGACTCAGTTATCTGTCTATCAATTTCCATATGTTTTGCCATATTAATGACCTTAGATAATATTTTACAATATTTTTATAATACTGTTTAAAATTTTTATTATATATTATTTATATGTTTACTATCGCTACTTATCTTATACTTCAAAAATAATTCTTTCTTTTACATGATTTTATAATTCCTATTGTTAACCATGGTTTAGTTTGGTTTTTTTTATACTAGCAATTTTTAACGGAAAATTTTCTTCAAATAATTGTAGAAATGTATTATGAAATATATTATATTTAAGATTTGGAGTGTCTGCTTCAAAAGTAGGACTCCAATCTTGGGAATACAAACACTGTCTAAATTTACCAATAAAATAAGAGGATATTACTCTCACCTTCTTACTTTTGTGTTTAGATAACTCAGGTCCCTTTATAGGAGACAAGTCATATGGCAATGAAATAACTTGGCCGTCATGATCAGATAGTCCATTAACAAGATCATAAACATTTACATTATTTTTTATATTCTGATTAATAAAAATATTATCAATAGTTGAATATGAATTAGCTGTTACACGAGTTAGAAATTTCACTGTATCTTTTAAGTTAAAAGTATCCAGCATTACAAGTAATTCTGTTTTAACATTACTTTCTTGTGAAAATCAATATTAAAATCTCCACACAGTATTAAAATGGCTTTATGCTCATATACTTATAACTGTATTTTTTCTAGCTTAACAATAAAATTATGAATATTTCCAGATGGAGATCAATAAATACAAAGAATAGTGTATTGTTTAGCTCCCAGCTTAAAGCTACAGGCACAGCATTCAAATTCTTTTTCGGTGCATAAGGGTGGTGTGCAAATTATTTTGGGATTAACATTTTTCGCAATAAAAATACACCTCCCATCTTACTAACAGTTTGGCAATATGCTGTACAAAGTTTATAACCTTCTATATTGAATTGTTCTATTTACAATTCCTTGAGATGGTGTTCTGTAAAACACAGTGCAATTATATCATATTGTTCATCTTTTTTTAATAGATCTAGGTTAACAGATATTTCATTACCTTTACCATGCAACACCCTGATGTTCTGATGATCACACAAAACTCATTATTATTTATTGCACTAAGTGAATTCAATTTAATTTAGTCATAATTTATTAAACTACAACTGACCTTTTTGGTAATTAGACTTATGTTTACCTAAAGGAGCTTTCTTTCTTAGTTTTTTGCTTCATGTGACTCACCAGTTACATCGGACTGCGAAATATGAAACTCCAAGGAAATTGGTTCTTTTTTAACAACTACATTTGTAATAACTTTATCAATTTTTGCACTTAACTTATTTTTTACAGATGTATTTAAGTGATGACCATGTTTTGTTAACAGCTCTATCCTTGGATCTGATATGTCTACTACTGATACATTTCTAAAGTGTTTGCATATTGTCTTTAGTTTATTATTTGTGTTTTGCACCTCTGTGTTTACACATGGCCATGTAACCAGATCAAGAAATTGTGGAATCTCCACAACCACAACATTTGTGAAAGTTACCCTAGAAAGTTTGTCTTTTAATTTACTCAAAACATTTTGAACCTTATTGTGTGCAATATCGTTACTTCCACCCCCCCACCTCCCCCTTCAGTACAACAGTGTCATCTGAATTAAAATTTTTTACAGTAAATTTAACAATACTTTATACTGTTTATTCAAACTTTGCACCTAGTTTAACATTCCCTAAAACAGAGTTATTTGGAAGTAAATCTCGTAAATTTACCGCGATACCTCGGCCGTGACTATCTGTGTTCAGCGGTTTACTCTGTCTTCGCATTTCAGGTAACTTTAGAACTAGTTTTTTTTTTTTGCAACTTCAGAACTTTCCCATAGACAGTTGAAATGGTCAGTCCTCATGTCAGCCATAGTTTTCAGTACAATTACTGCAGACTCTTTTGCACCAGTAGCTGTGAAACTTGGTTTACGTATACTGTTAGCCATTAATTCACATGGGCCAAATATAGAAATTGCCAATTTTATACCAAACACAGTCTTCATGCTAATAATTTGCTTTTGATATCCCTTCCAAGCTGCTCTTCTATCATCTCTTATAGCTCCGGGCGTTGTGAGCAAGATATTAACAGTTTCCTGAATTATTTTGTAGTTATCAAAGAACCTCTTTAGAGACTTTGCACGCACAGCCCATTTTGTGGGGCACAAAGGCAGCAACATTTGAAATGTACTGTCATTCTCATTGTCAAAGGACAACTTTTAAAATATGTTTCTTCTTTTGTGAGAATACAATGTGTCTATTCCCTAATTACAAGAAAATCCGATCTTACAGGGATCAAGGCCATACATAGTTTGTATAGATTTTGGAGAGTTAATTATTTTTATGAATTAAAACAGGAGAGGTAGTTTCATAAACTTGCTTCACTGTCCAATGCCATATTTTTTTAAAAGTTGGAAAACAGAGGATAATCGAGGTTCTACAACTTCTACTGTAGTTCGAAAATGAAACCATTTACAACCTCAAATATCATATTATAACTAGTGAGAAAAAATATATATAGTATTGGGAGCGTGGAATGAGAGACAAAGACGAGATGTGGTGTACATACAATTATGTAAATAAAAAGATATAAGCGACGTTGCTCAATTTCAATATTTTTCTTAATTTACTTTTTGCTTTATCTTTTCAAAACAAATTTCACAGTATCAAGCTTCGTAATATAGATAAACTACGGTTTATTAATAAATAACTTATATGAGCTAGAGAAACAAAATAATGGCACCTATTGCAGTTCATTTTTGTTTGTAGAAAGTATCATTATTCCAATAGTAAAATTGAAAGAATTTAAATTAATGTAAAGAGTAACATATTTGTAGGTCTAGCGTGTGACGAAATTTATGTAACAAAATATGTAATATAATGGATTTGTATTTCTGCAATAATATCGAAAATAATTATAACTCATTACGTTATATAAGCACGTAAAACTTTCTTTTTTTATATCATGCAAAAAGTTTCACAAACATAAATTTCTTAAAAATGATGATAGAATATGGCATAGGTCACGCTCACGCATGGCCTAAGAAGGGAGGTCTGAACACAGGCCAGTAAATGGGGCAAGTTAATGACGCAGTAGTTAGGCTGCAAAAATCCACGAACGCAGCGAATCGTCTGGTATGAATGTGAGAAAATAGATTATTATGTATCGGGACTTACCCTTTTTAGACCGTGGTCACACCTAACTTTTGACGAACAGTTGGATGAAAGTACTGCCATCGAAGCTGCCGGCTGCTAACTTCCAGAAAACATATACAACAGAAAGAAAATTTGTAGCAGTAACAGACCATTGTTGCTATTGTCGGTGTCTTGACAAGTCTGACAAGCACTCCGACTTGTCGTATCTATGACTTGTTTGTATGTACGTTTTTTCTTTCAAGTGGAAAACAAAAATGTGGACATAGGCTGAAAAGTAACCTACGAGCCCCAACTAATGAGAAGAGATTATATTAATTATTGAAAATCATGTACTGTTTTCTAGTTTTAAGAGTAGTGTGTATATTTTATGTACCATTAATTTACATTATTGTATACTAAGTTGTAAAATGACTTGGCCAATACATTTGTACAAAATTGTACTCGAAAAAGATCAAACAGATGCAATACACTAAACTAAAAAACTGTCTGGCGTAAACATTTGAAACTAGTTGCTATATATTTTAGAAAGCTCCTAATTTTTACTTTGTTACACACTTTTTTAACATACAGTTTAAATGTAATTTGCTTATTTTATTAAATGGTTGTTTCCGAGATGGGTTTGCTCAGTAAACTAAGGCGTAACTGTATCAAGTGCTGCGGCAAATGTGTGATCTGCTTATCGCTCGAGCAATCTTTTGTCTCGTCCTTTCAGGGTGGGCGGGTGAACGGGACGGAGGGAGCCAGACAGCTAGCGACTTATCGCTCTGTTTTACCACATTGACGCATGGAGACTGCTAGCTTATGTCACGCGTCACACACATTCCACACGTTATTTGCAAGTTCACTCACTGCCTCTGTACTTTAAGAGGGGTCCTCGATTGGCGCATGGACGGTGTTGCAGCATGTCACGCACATTATTTTTTACGCGAAACCGCGTAACTTATTCATATTATGTTTATCTACGAAAATAACACACACTTGAAACTATGCTTCTATGTTTTCAAAAAAATTCAGCACGTTTGTTAGCTGCATGATTTTCTCAAAATTGCTAAAAATGTTTTTTTTTTTAGACTGCTGTAGCCTAACTCTGAAAATATTACCTGAATTCGTAAAGTGCAAAGCGAGATGCATGTTTAGGTCTTTACTTCATACTATTCAAAAATAAAATGTGCTTATCGCTTAAGGGTGTTCAAGTGGGGAAAAATTATAGTTTTATGTTTGTATAAAATAGGGTTAGGTTCGTAGACATTATTTGTGAGTATATTTTCCTCTTACGAAAAAAAAAATAGCTCAGCCATTTTTTCCATAACGTTAGTTCAAAGTCAAAATTTGCATATTTTTACTTCATGCAAAACTTGAAAACCAGTAAACATAATAAAATGGAAAAAATCACATCAAAAATGCATGGTACATTCTACGGCTTGAAGCATATAGAAACCCTTTACACAATAAATTTGTGTTTAAAAATTTTTTTCGAAAATTTGCTAATTTTTTATTACGTTTAGAATTTTTTTTAAATACTAAAAATATTGTGTAAATGGTTTCTATATGCTTCAAGCTGTAGATTGTGGCATGCAATTTTGATGTGATTTTTTTTTCATTACATTATGTTTACTGGTTTTCAAGTTTTGCATGAAGTAAAAATATGCAAATTTTGACTTTGAACTATCGTTATGGAAAAACTGGCTGAGATAAATGTTTTTCGTAAGAGGAAAATGTACTCTCAAATAATGTCTACGAATCTAACCCTATTTTATACAAATATAAAATTATAATTTTTCCCCACTTGAACACTCTTAATGTTTTGAAGGAAAAATTCTACAACGAAAACCTTGTTCGCCAGTTTGGCGCTGCGAATAGAAGCGATATGCTTCTCGTCAAGCGTGGGCTCTTATAGCTATGCTGTTCCCACGCATCAAAGGTGGAAATTCAACACCGGCGAAGACTCCTCTTAAGTAACACGTGACACACAACAAAAATTACACATCCATGGCGCCGCTGGCCAGCAGCGTCACAGCAGCAAGACTCAGTCTCTCTTTGTAGCAGAAACTCAAGAATTAAGAAAAAAATTCTTGAAGACCGGAAATATTGCAATCCAGATATAGTAGACACCCTGATCACATACATGGGCAGCGGCATAAAATAATTTAATACACTACGTAAAATTTAGTACCCACCATTTCAGTCAAGTTTTCAGCATGAATCTTAAAGCATAGTGTAACAATTATACCAGGCACCACAAACACACTGGCCGACGAATAAGAACTGGACTAAAATAATATCGTTCCTCCGCTCCACTATAGGGATGAGCGCAGAGGGGAAAGCCCTCACCCCTTCACCAGTTACTCTTTTATTTCGCTGTGAGGAGTGGAGTGGTGGTACGACGAGCCAGTTCCAGGAAAAATAAAGCATTGTTTACTCCTCTGCTCGCTTCCTTCTACACAGATATCATTTTGAAAATTTGCACATAAACAATGGTCATGAGTTGCTGCAATTTAAGCAACATTTGTTTGTTGTTACCAAAAATGATACTTTTTAAAAATATCTATTTAAAATAAATGTGTGGAAAAAGGAGGTGGGAGGGAGATATAATTCGCCCCCTCAGGTTTACATATGGGGGAGGCCGCCCCTCTCGTCCCCCCCTTAGCCTGTTGGCACGGCCCTGGAAGGAGTTGTTTAAAACAGACAACACGTCACATGTAAACTAAAGTCACAGAGCCAAAGAGAATGTAAATCTAAAGGTACGTTCGGAATTCACATCAGTGTGTATGAAAACTATAAGTATGCACATTTCTACGATAATATTTCTCATTATTGCTGTTCGCTACACAGGCGCGTTAGTGCATAAAAATTGTGAATAAGGTATGGTAACCATATCATAGCATTGAGTTTCCTCTCTTTCCTTTAGGTTTACATGCGCTGTGCTTGTTATCTTGTAATACCTATTTCATGCTTCTGACGTAACAAATGTGTGTCCAACATGGTCTCGAGAGTTTGGTGTCGTTCATTTATGTTTTCTCGTCGTAAAATGCGGTCGTGTTGTTTGAAGCCAGTAATGTGGCAAACATTTTTTACATTTGTAGTTCTGAAATTTCTACGCAGTCATACTATGCGATAATATTATAGTATACTCTCTTTAGTTCATATATTCATAAGGTAACAAAATAACCCAACATAGTTGTGATTACTAAGCAATTATTATCTTGGCTATGAATGTTATTTCAAATTTCCCGTGCATAATTGCATACTTGAAATTGTAATGTTTAATTAATAATTATCAAAATCCTTAAACTGATGCATTACTGTGCCAGAATAATATTTTACTACCCATACATAGTGTGTAAAATATCAGGGGTAGGCAGTCTATGCTTTGGAAATCGATGAGGGAGTGCAATTCCTGTCGAAGAATTAGTAAGATGAAGGGGTTTGTAAAGTTAGGAAGGTTTTGGGATGTAACTGGTACTTGCTACATTCTGTTAAATTAAACACTCATCTATCCTTACTAACTCACATTTATTTTCTTAATCACACTCTCCCTTCTTCTAAATTTCCATTATTACACAAGACAACTACACATTTGCATACACACATTTTTTTCTCTACAACAACACGCCATCTCTCATCTACCAAGAATACCAACATTTACAAAAACAATATATTTCTTAATGCAAACAAAAAATCACACACCTCTAAACTAGCAGATTTTGGCAATCACATTCTACACTCATCCTTGCCAAAAGCCCTTAATCCCAGTAACATCTTTTATCTTTTAAAAACATGTTTTGGTAGTCCCTTTGTTAGAATATCTGCCAGATGCTGTTCACTTGCGATATAATGCAGTTTTAGTCCTTTTCTGCAGTTTACCACAGAGAAAGTGAATCTTAATATCAATGTGCTTCACCCTGTAATTATATTCTGGATTTTAATTAGGGATATGCAACCCTGATTTTCCTAATCTATTACAGAATTTTCAATATGAACCTCACCCCGTGTGGTGGCGGGGTAGAATACCGCCACAGCCGACCCGTGCTTGTCATAAAAGGCGACTAATCGGGCTGCGATCGGGACCTGAAATTTCTTCGGACCCTCATATCATGTTTCCTTCTTCACCTTCTCTTTTTCTGTCATGCTATTATTTTACTTTCCATCTCACCAGGTCTCATCATATTTACCTTTCCTTTCCCATCGTCTTGAGACCAGGGCGGTGTTCTTCCTAATGAGGGTTTGTCCTCGCTTATGAGTGCTGCCTCGAAATTGTGTGACCCTAGAGGGTGCCTTTGTTAATGATGGTTAAATGCACACTTCTCACTGGCCCAGCAGGCAAATCTAGGTGCAGAGCCCGTATCCACACATGTGTACACCCACTTAGCACCAACTGGTGCCATCCTAGCAGGGGAGGTTGCCATGGCCGATCTGCCCATTCACCTATACCTGCTGGGACGTGTTAGCGCTGTACGGAGGAGGCCGGTGTTATCAACCACAAGCCCCCTGAAATGGCACCAAAGGGTGTTCTCTATAGTAGGGAGCCTGGGGTGTTTTCCCAGGTAGGGGAATAAAACTGACCTCGCTCAAGATGTGTGATTTGTCCCTGGTTTGCCCTGGTGTACATTCCAATGTGCTACTGGGGCAGTAATTCGCAGTGAGTAGCTGCGAAGGGTAGTTTCTCCTATGTACTCAGCTCTGTGGGAGGATGGTCCCCCTCCCAACTGCAAAAACCACGAGGTGTTTGATCTGCTGGTTTATACTCTCTCCACCCCCCCCCCCC